>OY744522.1:20939432-21229432 GCA_963556195.1 Sepiola atlantica | reverse complement strand
CTTCGAAGACCTACACATAGAAAAATTACAGCCCACAATTAATAAAATAGCATTCACCACCGGTACTACCGCCTTATCAGTCTTCAACAATTAATACACAATAATAATAATAATAGATTTTTAAAAAATAAATAAATAAAAACAAATTAATAAATAAATAAATTAATAAGTAAGTAAATAAAAGAATAAAGATATATATATGAGATATATATATATATATATATATATATATATATATATATATATATATATATATATATATATATATATAACATCACCACTGGCAGACCCAAGTTGAAAAGCGCTAGAGAAATGGCCCAAGATACAACATTAGGCGCCATAATCCACCAATTGACACCGGAAACCCGACGAATCGCTTGCCGAGTCGAAAAGTTAACCAGAAAGATCGCAAAGAAAGAAAACTCTGTGGTCTTCAAGGACACATGTATAATAAACGACTTGCTGCCGAAATATACACACACACACACACATATATATATATAATGCCCATTCTGTTGTATAGTATTGTTGGAGGAAATAAATAACAAAAACAGAGTAATTACAAATAGGTCTAATTCATCGTTTTATTTATTAAATCTGTCCGATATTTATGGACTTTTTTTTAAAAGTATGGTCAAAGTATTGTTAAATATATTATATATTAAATATGTATTAACCAGACTTTTTAAAACGTCCACAAATATTGGACGGATTTAATTAAAAAAATAGTGAGTTACAGTGATGTGTTATTGATTTGTTTTTATTGTTTATTTCATATAATAATATATATTATAATTCAGTAGGTTAAAAGACTTATGGCATGATTAAAATTTTAAATATGATCAAGCTCCAAAAATTAATACGTAACAACGTTTATCCATATGTACTCACGTTTCAAAAATTCATTTTATTATCACTATTATATCAGCATAAATACTTTGTCCCACCATGTGAATAAATTTAATATGTTTTGCCTATTATTATTGAAAAAATGTTTTTATTTGGTCCCTTTATCCAGACATTGTTTTATTCTCGAACTGATTGTGAATATATTCACTGGATGTTATTTCTATTCTAATTGTTAAAGTCTATATGCTGATGGAGAAAATCCAAAAAGGTTTTTCACGTTTTATTCTGATGTAAAAGTGATTATAAAATTAGTTTCATCTGGTCTGATGGAGTATCAATCTAAGTGCGATTACTATCGTTCATCATATGAGCCAGTGTATAGCCGTGTTGAGGGGATCTTATTTGGGCTTCGAATACTATGTTATTTTGATTATTTGGTCAGGGTTTACTTATAGTGTGAAGTATCCTCATGTCAGGTTGTCCTAGCAAATCCTTGTACAGAGAGACAAAAAAAAACACTCGAGGATGCTGTCTAGTAGGTAATTCAAGTAGGTAGGTGTGTGTGTGTGGTTAGACACCATTCTTTCTTTCATGCATCTAGACAATTATTAGATCTGCTGATCTTTTCTGCATCTAAACAATCTGTGTCTATTAGATCTGATGATCATTCTTTGTAAGTCATTCTTTCATAGATCAGAGTGTAAGGTAAATAAAAGAAAATGTTAAAATATATGTTGTTGTCTGGTATTTTCTTTATTTTAACAGATGGTTTACAGTAGCCACTCCCACAGATATGCAGATAGATTTATAGGAAAAGATGTGCAGATGTTGTAATGGCACAGACTGTTCAAGTATAAAATAATGAATGGCCTTGTGCCAGACAGACTAGTCTTGTCCAAACGTCAATTGTTTTAAGAGAAGTCAAAACTTAGCCCCACCCCACACCACCCCACCCCACCTCTCTGTGATATAAGGAATAAATAGCTGATTTTTCAGATGGGGGGTTAGGATGTAGGTGATTGAAAGATAATTAACATGCAACTGTAGAAAGAGTCAGGAAGACGGACAGAAGAGACGTCTGTCAGTGGCTTTTACACTTTCATAGGGATGGGTGGGAAATGTGCTTGTTACCTCTGTTTCCATTTTCTTAGTGAATGTATTTGTATATAAAATAAAAATAAAAAGTCTACTTATTTCAAATGAAACTGTTGTCACGTGTTTTAATCACCAACAAACAACTGAGAGGCACAGAAAAATTATATACATCAGATGCAGAGAGAAAGCTACAGAAATTGCAGTTAGATAGAATAACATACGTCCAGAGAGATAGAATCAACAACACATATTCTCTTTATAAATCTTTTCATATCCTCCCCATATAACACAAGTTCTATAGAGAGTATTGGTTCACTTGCACTAACTTTTTTTTTGCTAATGAATCATTACTTATTCAGGTTAAAAGCCACTCAAGCATAACATTTAATTAGATGAATGGATTGTCATTTGAGTGATTAAGAATATCATGAGAGGATTGAAAAGGAATAATATAAGTGGTACCTCCCCAGATGCGGAAGCAGTACTCCATCTTAGGATTACCTGACTTTTATATAAGTAGATGATTGCATTAGGAGACAGGCTCTTTTCTGGAGCAGTAGAATGATCCAACCATTTTCCCAGCAACTTTAGCAACAGATTTGATGTAAGTCTTCTCTTTCAGGTCTGGAGTAAAAGTCAGTCCTACGAGATTAGATATATAAATCTTCCGTTTTTAGATCTGGAGTTAAAGTCAGTCCAAGGGCTTCGTCAAGGAGATAGCCATGCATTTCAACTGGAGCTAATATACTTGGGGAAGAAATTAATTAATTTCCACTCTCTCCTATAGTTATAGATTAAATAGTTGGGTAAACTAGACACTTGAGCTTTGAGTAAAGGGTGACTAGTCTCAAAGAAGTAATACCAAGAGAAACAGGTGCTTATGACGGTCAGATGGCATACTTGTTTCTCGAGCAGTGCCAGTTGGTGCCAAAACGCCAAGCTTAGCATTCCTTTCTATCACATCTAATAGGATGAATTTCTTAATTGGGAAACCGAGAATCGGTCTATTACTCACCCATATATACACCCTGGAGATTCAGAGACACAGGCCAGTGATAACAGTGATATATGAGAAAGCGCAAGTTAAATTAAAAATGTTAATGGATATATATATATATATATATATATATATATATATATATATATATATATATATATATACATTTTTAGTATGAAAGTTATTAATGGACACAGATGTTTAAAAAAAATCTGTTTTATGGGTAATTATGTCAAAAGAAAGTGAAGAAGCATATGCCAGGATGTGAACAGCTACACCCAAATCTTGATTTCATATACTCTCACACACATACACATGCTTTCATTCATATATATATATATATATATATATATATATATATATATAATGGTAGATCCTAGTTGGATGTCCTTGACAGAAATACCTACTGTTAGAGGGCTCAATGTAAGTACAGAGTAAAAATAACAGTAGAATTGAAATAACTAAAAACAATATGTCAGACTGACATAGTATTTTGAGTTATTTAAATTCTAACTTTATATATATATATATATATATATATATATATATATATATATATATATATATATATATATATATATATATTTTTTTTTTATTTTATTCCATTAATTGCGACAAAACAGGTTTTGTTTCATTGGTGCGAGTAGCTACCAAATCATCGGGCGAAAGGAATTCAAATGGCATAAAGTTTTAAGTTCACTCTAACGGGAGATTGAAAATTGAAAATACATTGGAGGGGGAGGGGGATAGAGTTGGGGCTTTGTCTATAACGGCGACATGGGACATGAGAGGGGAGGGGGGGGACTCCAACAGGTCGTGTTTCAAATTATTACGTGGGAGGTGTTGCACGTGTCAGTGCTGTGTCAATCTCAATCTCGGCCGGGGTGGGAGGAGGGGGATGGGGCGACGGCCGGAGTGAGTTAAATTTAAAATGAGAATTATGGTTACAACCGTCATTCTCATTTTATTTTAATTCTAATAAGTAATTATCATGTGGATAAAAATGTTTGATAATTTTAATTTAGGGTATTAATTGCTACTTTTGCATTTTATTTATTTTATTTTAATGTTTTGTTTACTATTTGTAGTGAATTTTGTTGTGATTATATTTTTTTATTTATTCCCTCTACTTTTTTTATATTTTTTTTTTATTATTTTTTATTTTTTTAAATTGTGATTATATTATACCGAGATCAATACTAGTGGAATCATTTTATAAGAGAGGTTTTCTGGTGTTACCAGTCTTATCAATAACAAAACCGATTATGCCAATGGTAACGCCTGCCAATCATGCCTACGGTAGTCGCAGTGATAACCGCCTTATGTAAAAGCCTTAATAAAAATGAAATAAAAAAATAAATAAAGATAAATATAAATAAAATTAGAATAAAAATAGAAATAGAAATAACAAGTTTGTAAGAATATTAATGATAATAACAATAATAATAATAATAATAATAATAATAATAATAATAAAAATAGTAATAATAATAATAATAATAATAATAATAATAATAATAATAATAATAATAATAGTAATACTGATAAATACCGCCATCAATTACCATCTTGCTACTTGTGAAGTCATTGGGCGAAATAAGTCGACAAGTGATGGTAGGCTTTTTTAACCCCTCAATAACCAAAGCACTCTTCGAAAATGTCATAGAATTCGCCACTCTCCTCTCTAATATCTCGGAAGACGAAATAAACATAATCAAAAAATGTCGAACCACAGTACTAATAAATAACAAAGAACAATGGACAAAGAAAGACCATTTCTCTTCATTCGATGTATCTATGGGCTCTCTTGACTCTGCCGAGGTAACAGACTTGGTTGGCCTGTACTTACTATACAACCTAACAAAAGATCTTGAAGTCGATTCAATCGGCCTCTACAGAGATGATGGCCTAATGTACGTGAAAAACACAAACGGACAAAAATGTGAACAAACCAAAAAAAATAATATCCAAGGAAATGAAACGAATAGGCCTAAAGGCTGAAATAACATCAAATGTTAAACAGGTCAATTTCCTCGATATTACCTTCAACCTCAATAGAGATACTTATGAGCCCTATGCTAAAGATAATTCCTACCCCCTTTATGTCAACCCACTATCTAACCACCCTAGATCTGTAAGTAAACACATCCCAGAATCAATTAGTAGAAGGATTAGCAACAACTCCTCCAATATAGATATCTTCAATAAACATAAGAACT
This sequence comes from Sepiola atlantica, assembly GCA_963556195.1. NCBI lineage: Eukaryota > Metazoa > Mollusca > Cephalopoda > Sepiida > Sepiolidae > Sepiola > Sepiola atlantica. Next base: position 21,224,272 of record OY744522.1, on the reverse strand, counting down.
TTTATAATAAAGCACTAAAGGAGAGTGGATACAAAAATACCAAAATAGAGTATATTCCAACTACACAAAATAACCCTAATAGGAACAAAAATAGAAATAGGAAAATTATCTGGTATACACCTCCATTTAACAACTCAACTAAAACCAAAATAGGGAATAAATTCCTGAACTTAATAAACACTCATTTCCCCAATAACAGCATACTCCATAAAATTTTCAATAAGAATACACTAAAACTCAGCTATTGTTGTGGTGACAACTTAGAAAAAATCATAAAAAAGCACAACATGAAAATACTAAACACCCCAGTAACCTCAAATTCTAAAAGAACATGCAACTGTAATAACAAATCAAACTGCCCCCTAAATCAAATGTGCCTATCAACCCAAGTGGTCTATGAGGCATCTATCTCCTCAACTGAAAACCCATCCCAGACTAACTATTATATTGGTCTGGCAGGCAACAACTTCAAGGAAAGATTCTACAACCATAAACTCTCCTTCAACAACCCAGACCATCCTGGCCAAACCGGACTTTCACTACACTACCACAAAATAAAAACCAAAAAAGAAACTCCCATAATAAAGTGGAAAATCTTGAAAAAATCCAGCACCTGCAAATCAATAAACTCTCCATGTAGATTATGCTTAAATGAAAAACTGGAAATTATCCGCTTTAAGGACAAAAACAAACTCTTAAATAGAAAACAAGAGACATCTATCAACTGTAAACATAGTAGACTCTACCTCCTTAGCAACCCACATACCCCACCTTAACTCCACACCAACCCTACTTAACTTCAACATAAAATTAACAGTTTTTGTTTTTGTTCTTGACAAAAATGAATGATAACATTAAACCCCCACTATACACTACCCCAAAACACACTATAACCCCCTACTCACCCACCCAAATTTACAACCCAATCCCACCCCAACAAGTCATGATGAATCTATAAATATATAACCACCCCTCCGAACTACCAATAATATCAAATCTCTACCTATAATGCACAGCCTCAATAACCTCTCAGCCATACTACCAATTCTAACATAAACCCATAACTAGGACAGCTATCAACACTGATATCACTTAGACCAATCTCAATTACTTAACCCCTCGATCACTACCTTGAACACTTAATTATTAACTGGTACTTAGTCCTTGTCATTGGTAGTGGAATTAAAAAAGCCTACCATCACTTGTCGACTTATTTCGCCCAATGACTTCACAAGTAGCAAGATGGTAATTGATGGCGGTATTTATCAGTATTACTATTATTATTATTATTATTATTATTATTATTATTATTATTATTATTATTATTACTATTTTTATTATTATTATTATTATTATTATTATTATTATTGTTATTATCATTAATATTCTTACAAACTTGTTATTTCTATTTCTATTTTTATTCTAATTTTATTTATATTTATCTTTATTTATTTTTTTATTTCATTTTTATTAAGGCTTTTACATAAGGCGGTTATCACTGCGACTACCGTAGGCATGATTGGCAGGCGTTACCATTGGCATAATCGGTTTTGTTATTGATAAGACTGGTAACACCAGAAAACCTCTCTTATAAAATGATTCCACTAGTATTGATCTCGGTATAATATAATCACAATTTAAAAAAATAAAAAATAATTAAAAAAAAATATAAAAAAAGTAGAGGGAATAAATAAAAAAATATAATCACAACAAAATTCACTACAAATAGTAAACAAAACATTAAAATAAAATAAATAAAATGCAAAAGTAGCAATTAATACCCTAAATTAAAATTATCAAACATTTTTATCCACATGATAATTACTTATTAGAATTAAAATAAAATGAGAATGACGGTTGTAACCATAATTCTCATTTTAAATTTAACTCACTCCGGCCGTCGCCCCATCCCCCTCCTCCCACCCCGGCCGAGATTGAGATTGACACAGCACTGACACGTGCAACACCTCCCACGTAATAATTTGAAACACGACTTGTTGGAGTCCCCCCCCTCCCCTCTCATGTCCCATGTCGCCGTTATAGACAAAGCCCCAACTCTATCCCCCTCCCCCTCCAATGTATTTTCAATTTTCAATCTCCCGTTAGAGTGAACTTAAAACTTTATGCCATTTGAATTCCTTTCGCCCGATGATTTGGTAGCTACTCGCACCAATGAAACAAAACCTGTTTTGTCGCAATTAATGGAATAAAATAAAAAAAAAAAAATATATATATTTTGCTCTGAATTTTCATTGAGCACTCTCATAAACCCGGTTTCAACTTCCTTCGGATTCATACCCCCTGGATATTTGTAACAAGTTAATTATATATATATATATATATATATATATATATAAATTTAAATAAATTTTTTATGGTACAAAATTTAATTACGGCAAGGAATACAGACGTTTGAGACATTTTTTTTTTGGGGGGGGGATGGAATGAAATTGAAAAAGTATAAAAACGAGAGGAAATCATTTTTAAAAAATCATGAATCTACTGAGCCGGCTTTCGTCCACACTCATCAGAATATCTACGTGGAAATAATTCAATACGACTAAAAACTTTTAAAAAGTATAATGAAAACCAGTGACAAGTTTAGGAGAAGAAAAAAAAAAATTTTAAATGGGGGAGAGGGTCACAAGTTGATCACATTGAGTCCTAGAAGCCACTCCTTTTGTTTACAAAGGGAGGGTTTGACTGACTTAATATATATAGCTTCCAGGACTTTGAGGTGGAATAAAGAATGTGATCTACTTATGACAGAAAACCAGTCACTAGTGTAAGTCGACGCCCATTCGGCGCTATTTATAAGATGGTCAGCAATCGCTAACCCGGATGTGTTGACTAAATTATTTAAATTATTTAGTCGGCCCCGGCATATGGCAGGGAGGATGTGTTGTTTTATTCTGGATTCAAACCTTTGCACTGTACTTCCCATATATACGGCATCACACCGACATTTAAATTGATAAATAATATTACTGATATGTTGGAGTGGGAGAACATCCTTATGAATATATTTGAGCAATGTCGAGCAGAAAAAACAATTCTAGGATTAGATGCCTGGTAACACCGACGCACAGCTACAAAAATTTGATTAGCAAATTTTATGCTAATATTACCCAACCAAGGTAATCTGAGGTATGCCAGACATTTTGGAGGACCAAAAAGTTTAGTCTTATAAAAGTGAGTGATCTTAGTGACGATATTAGAATTAACAATATCGAGAGGGTAACCATTTTCAACAAGTACAGAATACAGAATTTAAAAAAGTTTTTAGTCGTATTGAATTACTTCCACGTAGATACTCTGATGAGTGTGGACGAAAGCCGGCTCAGTATATTCATGATTTTAAAAAATTATTTCCTCTCGTTTTTATACTTTTTCAATTTCATTCCACCCCAAAAAATGTCTCAAACGTCTGTATTCCTTGCTGTAAATATATATATATATATATATAGATTTAGATTTTTCACTTATAAAATAGATCATTCAGTGAAGACCGGGGTTGTTCCAATAAAAAACAAGCTCGATGATACTCGATTACAGAGTCCAGAGCATTTATATGTGATTTTATGAAGGCTTACCAAATCATTCCTTTCAAGACACCAATGATCACCATTAAAGATATTTTTTCTTACAAATACTATTTATTCAAATTAAATGTTTTTTCCTACACGTGTTTCACTACCAAGCAGTTACTTGCTTGGCAGATCATCAGGGAAATTAAATGTCTGGAATACTGGTTTCAACTGCCGACAAAACACAATGTGGCGTTGTAATAGTTGAGGTCACTTAAGAAGAGAAGAGGAAAAAATAAAAATAAAAGTCAAACTTAAAAAGCAAGGAAGAACAACGATAAAAAAAGAAAGTCCTAGAAAAGTCTTAGAAAAGTAGCTTGTGCATTATTTCTTCCACCAAGCCAACAAGCAAATAATCGGTCCCAAATACATTCAATAAAACCACAAAACCGGAACAATGTGCGATAATACACTTTTCACGTCGGCCGGTACAATGATGAATAAATCCCCCCCCCCCCACAAGAAAACAAAAGAACTAAATCATTCAAGTTACCGCTCACAAGTTACCATTCCAACCCACTGATAGTATGGGAATTCTAAGTCCAATTTCTCACAAAGAAAAGTCAACACAAATGTTCGTCCGAGTTCAAAGAGTCTTATTTCAATTGTTGATTTATTACCTTTCGAAATAAACACACGACGAGTTGGCTTGGTGGAAGAAATAATGCACAAGCTACTTTTCTAAGACTTTTCTAGGACTTTCTTTTTTTATCGTTGTTCTTCCTTGCTTTTTAAGTTTGACTTTTATTTTTATTTTTTCCTCTTCTCTTCTTAAGTGACCTCAACTATTACAACGCCACATTGTGTTTTGTCGGCAGTTGAAACCAGTATTCCAGACATTTAATTTCCCTGATGATCTGCCAAGCAAGTAACTGCTTGGTAGTGAAACACGTGTAGGAAAAAACATTTAATTTGAATAAATAGTATTTGTAAGAAAAAATATCTTTAATGGTGATCATTGGTGTCTTGAAAGGAATGATTTGGTAAGCCTTCATAAAATCTCATATATATATATATATATATATATATATATATATATATATGTCTTCTGTGTGATGCAGAAACATACCATATATTAAGAGCCATTATTTACCCAAATACAATTTGTTTGAACATTAGAGATGAAATCTTTAAAGGATGCATCCACAAGAGACAAGCACTACTTATAAATTGAACTTATCGATACACATAAAGGCCTAGCAACCCCCCCCCCCTCTGCCCAATACATAACCCCATAATTGCCCCACTAAATACCAACTTCCACCCCGGAAAATCCTCTCAACTATCACCCCTCATAAATATAAATATAGAAATAGGAATAAATATTTTAATCGGCCCATATCCACAACACTACTTAAAACCAATAATTTACACCATGTAAATATGAAATAATAACTTTTCCAATAATAATTTTTCTCATTATTAAGAGGATTACACCCCCATTTCACATTATCATTACTCCCATAAGCCTCCACTATATCTTAGTTAAAAATGTTAAACCTCCTATATCTCCTAAACAGATTCAATCTTGCCAGCCTAATCCTTACTCTTATCTCTAAACCATGCTTAATCAGTATACCAATATTATTACTCACATAAGCCTTCACTATACCTTAGTTAATAATGTTAAATCCCGAATACAGAATCATTCAAGAACCCTGTAGAGTTACTCCCCTTAGACCAATTGACAGCTGCCAAGACCAGACCCGGGTTAAATCCCTTTTGGATTGATGTAAAGTCGTTTAATCCAGGCCTTGAATTTGAATTTGATGTGTGTTTTTTAACCTTTTTATTTTTTTCATAAGTATAATCCTTAAACCCATTTTCTCTCCTTAACATTCTCTAGAAGACACATAATTAACCCTCAAAACAGTAACGGCCAAATATACGCTTCTTATAAACATTGACTCACGGGACTTGTATTTTTAATTTTTTTAATATTTTAAAATTATTTCCAATTTTAAATCTCAACTGTTACATTTCACTCCCCCCCTTTTTTTTTCGAACCGTATTAAACTTTCTCACACCTCCCTAAGACTAATTTTAAACAAATATACATAACACTCTAAAGCAAATAACGCATCCAAACGAGAGTGACACGTGAATTCACATTTCTGAAACAGGTGACAACATAAGCTGAAGAGAGCCGGATGGTTAAGTCATTTTGAGCTTGAAACCGACGGTACTAATGTTGTACTAAATTTTTCTGTACCAAAAAATAAATAAAAATAAATAAATATATATATATATATATATATATATATATATATATATATATATATTAGATGTACGTACCTGGCATTGCTCAGAGTTGTTTTTACTTTCATTTTGTTTTTTAACTATACCTTGTTACGTTTGGTCATTAAACTACTAATTAAGACGAATTGTTAAAAAAACTTTACTTTTGTTAAGTAAATATTATTATTTGTAAAAGATCATTTTATGTTTTCTAATTACAGTTTTGATTTCGATAACTAAGTAATTAATATAAAAGAAGAAAGAACAATGTGTAAGTCAAGTAGAGAAAGTGCCCATTCACTCACACACGCATTTTTACTTATGCAAAATTATTTATAGTTTTCTAACATTTTTGGTCAGTTGATAATTTCATTAGCGAGACATATCGTAACAATAATAAAAAAACAAAAACATTTTCTAAGTGCATCAAGCGAGATCGTCAGTGATGCCTTGTCGTTATCACTGATTTTGAGTAATTTTGCATTACAGTGATTCAGACAGCTACCGTGACCTGAAACCAATAGTGCTACACCTTAACATAGCAAAACGTTTCAAGTGAAAAAAATCTCTATATTGACTTGAGCTCTCCAGCCTCAGCCAATCAGAATACTCCTCATATATACTGAGCCCTTTATAACCATGCAAGTAACTTCCATGTTTAAGGATTCTTATGTTTTGTCTGCCTTTTTTATGGCTCTGTACTTTTGGGTCAAATGCTGTGTTTGTAATATTCTTCAGCGCTTTTGTTCTTGCTACTCCCACTATCCCAATGTTTGCAAGAGCTCTGCACGACTGTGCCACAAACCCCTTGCAACCGACTTTTAGGGTCATACTAGATATTCTATGTATTCTGCCGACATTGTTCGACTAGTTTGCCATATTTGGTTGCTAGTGTGATGTTTTCCTCTCATTATATGCTCAACTCCCAAATTATGCACTGTTCTGTGCTTTCAGAGGACATAATTAGATCTAGTCTGAGTGATGTCACGGTGATGTTATGTCTATGGAATTTTAGTCGTGACATTAGTTTCGCTATAAATAATAACAGGTTCTTCATGCTTCGTGTCTGTTTGTGTGTCTTCACCGCAGTCTTTACAAAGTTCATTTGATTAAAATTACTTCCTCATTCATATTTACTGGACCGTATTGCTTTAGACACCTAATCTGCAATCGCTGTACATAACTGATCGTGTTATCAATAGAACTGACTATTACCCAAAGCTTTGGGGCAGCCATGTTCTTTTTCATGCACACAAACATCAATTGGGGTCTCGTTTTCCCTCAAATGTAAATTGGATGAGCTCGCTAAGACATCATATACCAATTGACTAAGAAATCGAACCTTAGTAAAATTCGCCCACCAGACCAGGTAATTCTTTTCCATTTCAGATCAGCCATTTTGCAGTATCGTTCTTCTACATCCGGGTGCACTGCTGCTTTTATAACCTGGTATCTGTCTATATTTGACATTGTTGATTTGGGGACAGGGGAAATAATCCAATCCCACTTTTATCTGTCTATATTTGACATTGTTGATTTGGGGACAGGGGAAATAATCCAATCCCACTTTTATCTGTCTATATTTGACATTGTTGATTTGGGGACAGGGGAAATAATCCAATCCCACTTTTATCTGTCTATATTTGACATTGTTGATTTGGGGACAGGGGAAATAATCCAATCCCACTTTTATCTGTCTATATTTGACATTGTTGATTTGGGGACAGGGGAAATAATCCAATCCCACTTTTATCTGTCTATATTTGACATTGTTGATTTGGGGACAGGGGAAATAATCCAATCCCACTTTTATCTGTCTATATTTGACATTGTTGATTTGGGGACAGGGGAAATAATCCAATCCCACTTTTATCTGTCTATATTTGACATTGTTGATTTGGGGACAGGGGAAATAATCCAATCCCACTTTTATCTGTCTATATTTGACATTGTTGATTTGGGGACAGGGGAAATAATCCAATCCCACTTTTATCTGTCTATATTTGACATTGTTGATTTGGGGACAGGGGAAATAATCCAATCCCACTTTTATCTGTCTATATTTGACATTGTTGATTTGGGGACAGGGGAAATAATCCAATCCCACTTTTATCTGTCTATATTTGACATTGTTGATTTGGGGACAGGGGAAATAATCCAATCCCACTTTGTCTTTAGTTATCGTCCCTAATATTGCTTTATGCCTGAGTATCTCTTCTGTCACTTGCAACCCTTCTTCAGCACTCTATTTCCTGCCAGATCTCATCTGAATATCTGCAGCTACCACTTCGAGGTTTATGGTTTCTGTGTACTTTAACTTCTTCCATGAGGCTTCTGAATGGGAATTACATTGCATTTCTTTTATCATAGAAGGCCATGCCACTCAAGTATTTTGGCAAACTCAGACACCTTTTAAAGCAATTGTTAATCGTCCGTTTTAACTTTTCCATCGTTGTGATGGGGAGGCCACAATATACTGGGTGATTTTGTGCGTTAAAAAAGCCATGCATTAAAACGCATTGCAATCCTTATTTGTCAATCTTGGTCAGCCATCAATTAAGGTCTTTAATAGTTTGATTGTGGGTGTGTCCTTCAGAGGACTGTTGAAAGTTTTGTCTAAGCTCTTAATAAGCTTTTCATTCAGTGTCAGGATGTTGTTCCTGCAATTGCAAATGGAATTTTCTCCTTAAACTCACCTTTTTTTCCAATATTACTATTAAGTCTGCACCATTTACTGCCGTGTCAAGACTGAACCAAGTGCCGATCTGTTGAAGTCTCTTCTTTTTATAATCAACACAACAACAACAACAATTACAACAAAGGCGCCCTCTAATTGTTGTTGTTGTGTTGATTATAAAAAGAAGAAACTTCAACAATTACAACAAAGGCGCCCTCTGGGCCAATCCAAAACTTCACCCAATGGCTGTAACTTGATACATTACAATTACGGACCTAAGTTTTTTTGTTACACGCCACGTGCAACCTTATTCGTTTTGCCAAGTTTTTCATTTTTTCTTCATTTATAATAAAAATATCACTTCTATTTCTAAGTTGGACTTCAAATTTTTCATTGTTAATTTTGACATACACAAATTTACGGTTCCTCAATTTCAAATCTCGATAATTACATTAATGTTGCCTCTTGTGTTCGACTTTTAAAAGAAATTTTCCATTCCACAAAGAAAACAACTTTTATCACGGAAAAAGCATTCACTTACAAAATGAAAACGATCGCAAGCCAAACACAGTTTTTGTTTTAAAAAAACTCTTTTTGAATATTTTGCTGTCATATTTAAAGAAGAACGGCATGTACATGTAAGCAATTATGTTTTTCTTCAATTCGTATATTATCATGTTTTAAATTTACAATTCTCTGACATTCTTCAGCAACATTATAAAACATGAAACTAGGGTTCTAACTTAGTATATGTAAATTATTGTCTTTAACTTTTGTTAAAAGTAAATCTTTGAACAAAATTTACACATTTGAACATGTTGGGTTCAGTTCATGTAACAAGAAACCGTCCACAATTTTTATTTACATTTAAATTTTTAGCATAGGTGACACAGTTCTTGCTGTCACCTTTTACAATATTTAAACATTTGTAGCATATATGAAATAAGGAACTTTTGGCCAAAAATACTTTATGGTTTCTTGAAAAGAAGTTTCACCCATTTTTCTAGGAAGTTCTATAGAGGAAAAGCATTATCAAATAAAAATGACAAAGACATTTCAGACTAATTAAAACTCAAAATTTATTTACAAAACTCCGTTTGATAAACCAAGTACTGCAAAGAGACAAGAAAAAATCCTGCTTGTCATCGTGGAGTCCACGAGGGAAAAGAACGTTCAGCAGTAGTAGCGGTGTCCAGCTCCTGCTGCTGCCTTTATTCTTGTTTCTGCTGCTACTGCTTCTTTTTGGGGGTCGTAAGGGATTCCACAGTACAAATTTTCCATGTTTATTATTATTTTTTTTAATTTATTTATTTTTTTAACATAGTTCACCCCAAACAAGGCAGGCCGCCACTGTAGATGTAAGGGGCTACTGAGAAAAAGGGTGAGAGTTTTTTTTGGGGAGTCAACCTAAATTGGGAGCTGCGCAGCGAGATGTCTGTTTACATTAGTTTTACATTTCTGCATGTCAGTACCGTCAGAAAAACAGGGAGCAGGGAGAGAGTTCCGGAGTCCAGCAGCACGAGGAAAGAAGCTTTTGGAGTAGGAAGCTCTTCAGCATCTGAGGACCATCACAGTGAATGGATGGGATTTGGCAGATTGTCGGGTTGGTCTAGTGAATTTACGTTGTGGGGGTACCAGAGCAGCAAGCTCATCAGAGCACAATCCATTTAAGTACTTGTAAAACAGGCACAAGGATGCAACATTGCGGCGATGTGACAGGGGCTGGAGCTTGGTGGATAGTGAAGGACCTATCAAGTTGGCGACTCTTTTTTGGACCTTGTCTAAGAGAGAGAGAGAGAGACTAGTGGATGATGCTCCAGGGCCTGATTTTTTGCAAAAGTAATCTTACTTTTTTTTCGTCAGTTCACTTTTACTATTGCTGTTTGTACAAAAGAAAACGTAATACCATTTACTATTGCTGTTTGTATACATCGGAACGTCTTCTAATGTACAAAAGAAAACGTAATACCATCTTCTGGACAATATTTAAATTAAGTAATCAAATTCGCAATATGGATGTGTAATGTGAGTCTTAAAGACAGACTTAATTCTAATGACCTCAAAGGAAAATGAAATCTGGTCAGTATAGAGAGATCTGTGCAGAAGAATAGACTTCGATGGTATTGAAAAATCAATGAGAGGTCTTGAGTTAGTAGATGTAGTTTACAAGGGAAGACAAAGGAAAACATAGGAGGAAGTGATAAAAATGGACCTGAGGGAAAGATTGGTTAGTTTTGAATTCAATTTCTAAAAGCAGTCCAACGCATTCCAGCATGTAAAACGGACATTAAACCGAATATAGTGATGATGATGATGATGATGAAAAATCAGATTTTGTTCACTTGATTTATTTTGTGTCGGTGCTTCTAATAAAATAAAGTGTTGCATTAAGATAAGCTTTTGTAACTTTTGATTTTCCACCAAATATCATCCATTTGAAACACTTCATCAAACCTCAATATTAGTGTTGGGACGATTAATCGGAACCAGGAATTGGAAAAATCGTAACTTTTTGGGGTATCGGAAAGATTTTAGCCTAATTTCCGGTTCTAAAAACGATTCTTTTTATTTATTTTTTTGTTTTAAACTTAATGATAAAATAATAAATATTTATTTATTTTAAACTACTAGTAAAACGGAAATCTATAGATCATAATAACGAACTTAGGTAAAAATGGCACCGGAAAAAAATAGCCTGATAAAAATAGCACATGTAAAAATGGCACGAATAGATAAATAAGAAAAATGGCACAAATTAAAAATGTAGATGAAAATCTCAAAATCAGTTTATCAAAATCTTACATACATGGAAAACGTTAAGAAATTTGTAAATTAAAAAGAAAATTATATCTACATTTAAAAGTAGTTTAGGACTCTGCTAAATCCCACCTCCCTAAAAAAAAAATGAAATTCTACCTTTTTAGGCGATCAGTCGATTTAAAGAATAAGAATCAGATCGGAATCGGTAATTGTATTAGAATCAGGAAAAATATTGGAATCGTCCTATCACTACTATATATATATATATATATATATATATATATATATTTTAAATTATAGCATCAATCTTTGTTTAATATTTGCAGAGAAAAACAACAAATGTCTTACTTGGAAGAAAAAGTCAAAAAAAAATCCTTGAAAGCAATAAGGTTTGTTTTTTTTTTTGGCTTGTCCGTTCTGGAGAAAAGAACGAAGATGGCCATTCTTATGAGAAAAGAAACAAGATTACTATTCTTTGGGGAAAAGCTAGCAGTTTCATAGAATGTTGAGTTGTCATTTAAAAAATCTCATTGCCGCTTTCATAATGTTTGACTGTTGATGATTATTAAATGAATAACTTAACGGTCACTTATAAAAATGTTTGTTAAGAAAAACATAGAAAATGTTTAAGAAAAACAGAAAAATGTTTGTTAAGAAAAACATAGAAAAATGTTTGTTAAGAAAAACATAGAAATATGTATTTACATGAAATGGTTGTACCAGTTTTTTAAATGCTGGTAAACCAGCCCACTCAAACTAATGCCGTAAATGATTATATACATTCCGGAATAATTCATCGTAAAAGTGATGTTAGTCGCTTTCTCGAACATTTAAAAAGAAAAGTACATTTTAATTTTAGTGTTTAGAGTAGAGAAGAAATATTATTTCTTTCAGAGTAACTTTCATTAACATTTGGAGGATTGACTATTTTAATTATTATTAATTATCAAAAGAATGTTATTTTAATTTCGTAAAATTATCGTAAATAATTATATACCATCCAGAATATTCCATTGTAAGTAGGGTGTTAGTCATTCTCTACAACAATATATAAAAAAAATGAAAAAAATTCTTTTACTGATTTATTTCACACACCCAACATTTGCATGTAAAAATGACTCTTTATCCCAATAAAAAAGTGATTACCATTTTATCTCTGAACAGAACAACATTCCTTAGAATTGTTGTTCTGTTCGGTCTTTTTGGTTTTCTTAACAGATATTTTCATTCATATATCTTTCTCATGTGTGTGTGTCTGTGTACGAAACAACTCATACACATAGATATCATATCATATATATATAGTCATCCACATACAGACTGTTTCGTTGTTTCACAGCTCATCAGTGCAGCTAGACCAGTTAGTGTCTCAATCCAGGATCGAAACACAACCGTCGAGCTGACAGTCGGCGCTGCTAACCCCTACGCTATCATGCGACACTGACTGAATGTAAGAAATATCTCAATGTAACGAAATGTAAACATTGCAATTGCCGGAGCTCGAATTAGTGTTTACCTAATGAGCTATGCCTTAAATCTAAATGGCAGTTGGTGATACCCTTACAAAATAAGCTCTACCCGGGGGGAGCTTTATATAGTCATCCACATACAGACTGTTTTGCTGTTTCACAGCTCATCAGTGCAGCTATATATATATATATATATATTTTTTTGTCAAGCGAAATATTAGCCAAAAAAAAAAAATCAAGATGAAGAAAGAAAAAAAAAAAAAACGGAAGGTATTTCGAAATATTTTATTAAATGTTTCGAAATATTTTTATTTTTCTTTTGATTTAATTACTCGCATCTAATACATGGTTTTTGTAGGCTTGTTAGCCTCTATATTTATATATATATATATATATATATATATATATATATACATGAATATGAATATAAACACACACATGCATACATATAAAGCACCCTACTAATATATAACTGATGATGATATATATATATATATATATATATATATATATATATATATATATATATATATATATAATAATAATAATAAATATTTGTTATTGTTTATTATCTATGTACATATACGTTTCGTCCTTTTTAATAATCGGGACTCATCAGCATAGAGATATGACTATTCACTATATATATATATATATATATATATATATATATATATATATATATAGTTTTCAGGTTCGATTATTTTCGATAGGATTTCGAATCAGAGAGCTCTATGTCCGTTCAAACAAAGCATGAATAAGTTATGAGGTTTAAAAAGACTAAATATACATTCGGATTGTACACATTATAAGTTATTTCGACCTTAACTAGGTCTCCTCGGATGTGTTTCCAACCACGAATTGTGGTTGGAAACACATCCAAGGAGACCTAGTTACGGTCGAAATAACTTATAATGTGTACAATCCGAATGTATATTTAGTCTTTTTAAACCTCATAACTTATATATATATATATATAATAAATTAATTCAGTTCAAATATTCAAAAAATGAACAAAATCAATACTTTTCAAAAGTGCTCAATATATATTAGAGCTATTTATATTAAAATAAACATAGAGTATTGCCCTTGATAAGAAGCTGGCAGGGCTTTCAAACAATTATTGGGTGCTCAAACTATGTTTATTTTAATATATGTGTGTGTGTGTGTTTTTTTTAATGAATAAAATTAATTTATTTATAAGGTTAGACTTTAGGCAAAAGAAACTTGTCTTCAACAGAGCTAGACTTTTTCTTCCCTTTTCTTTTTCCTTCTGATTTCACTGGTATAGGCCCCAGGAAGGGTGACCCTTCTGTGATAACAGAAAAATATATGTCCGATGTTGCTGACTCAAGGATTTAAATGAAGTCTGTTTTCAATGTGGTAGAGCTAGTTTGAAAAAAAGAGAGTTGATCACATCTTTTAAAATTGTTTTGTAAGGTATAAGACTTTTTTGCTTTACAGAAATTAGAAACCACAAACAATAAATTTTCTTTTAAATGAATAAAAAGAAACACATGGATCAGACAGCAAACTGGTGTAAATGACATCATCATGATCATACGAACGGCTAAACATAGATGGGCAGGTCACCTTTCAAGATCTACAGACAACAGGTGGACACTTAGAACGACAGAATGGACCTCGAATCAATGGAAAAGACCAATAGGAAGGCCAAAAACCTGGCGGAGAGACGACCTCGACAACCAACTGGGTCCTACATGGCCATACCTAGCTAGGGACAAAACAAGGTGGAAAGAAACCAGGGAGGGGTTCCTCCTCTGCGAATGATTAAAAACCCTAATAATGATTATGATGATATATATATATATGATAATTTTATTTACACAGACATGTACAAAATCTGCGACACTGGCATGTCGATGTTATCGATCAACAGTTACTATAAACTGAGATCTCATCAGGCAGAGTTAGAATCCGATCTTAACCTCAGATCATATTTGGAGAGAATGAAGGACTTCATTTTCTCCAAATATGATCTGAGGTTAAGATCGGATTCTAACTCTGCCTGATGAGATCTTAGTTTATAATAACTGTTGACGATAACATCGACATGCTAGTGTCGCAGATTTTGTACATGTCTGTGTAAATAAAATTATCATATATAAAGCTCTATTTTGATATTGAGCACTTTTTATAAACCCGGTTAAAATTCTCTGGATTACCACCCTGTGGATATTTTTCACCTGGATTATTACCATTATTATATATATATATATATATATATATATATATATATATATATATGAATAAATGCGAAAGTTTTTTTCCATCTATCCTAACTATATTAACATCAAAACAGGTTGTGCCTTTTTCATTCTATGATACAACATAATATTTTGTAATACTGTATATATAGTATACAGCAAACCCACACAAAAATCATTGGGTCTTCTTAATTTGCATATTTATTTTATAAGCGGCTTCTAATAAATTCATATTCTGTAATATACAGTTGTAATTTTGCATTGTCATATTTTCTTATATATATACACAATATTTTCGTCAATAGTAAAATGTATGCTGTCACTGGAATTCCGAGAACAGATACCACACTTTCATCTTAGTCAAAAGGCCAAGGAACCATAAAAATAATATTTTTTATGGCTAGACATTTTAAAATGAATGAATAAAAAATGATTTAATTTATTATTATGCTATCTTTTAATGAGGGTGGGTCGTGTAGTATCGGTCTGTTGTCATAAGACCGTCCTCCCAGGAATTACCTCTTCCTTTTTAAGGAGGTGATAGTAATGCTCCCAAAAATTACACTTTCCTTTAGGGGAGGAAGTAATGTAGTATCTATTCTGTTGTCATGATACCATACTCACAGGCATTACCTTCTCCTTTTATGTGGCGATCTCCCCAGGTATTACCTCCTCTTTTTTTTGGGGGGGGAGGCAGTATAGTAAATGTTCGTTCCTCATGATACTATCCTTCCATGATTATCTTAGCTGTTTGGGGTGGCGGTTAGGGTACTATCTGTTTTGTTGTCATAATATCATCCTCCCAGGCATTACCTTCTCCTTTGGAGGGGGGGGGGGCGTTTGTCACGATACCATCCTCTCCTTTCGGGGTCAGTATAGTACATGTTCATTCACCATGATATCTTCCCAGGCTAGCAAAAATATGCGACAGAAGAGAGCATATATTTGCTAGTATCTATATATGTAAGCGACACAGAAACTTTTGTTGTGTTTCACACCAAGGGGCTTATCAGGCTAACTATAGTGAACCACAAATGTTTCTATGTGGCTTGTTTGCCATAAGTATAGTTTCATACTATTGCTAAGCTCTTCCTCATGTATTAATTACTGTTGAAGTAAATACCGAAACAAATATATATATATATATATATATATATATATAAAGCTTATGAACGCTGTGAGTTGACAAGAAGGATTGATATTTATTTGAAATTGATGTCAAGGAATTGAACAACAAAGGAGGAGGAGGGGGGGGGGGAGAAAAAAGGACTAAAAGTATATATATGTATATATATATATATATATAATTTAAAAATGTTTTTAATGGATTCGTCTACACACTTTAAAATGCAGCAACATTTTTGTAAGTAACGGATAAATTTTATTAGACAGACGAACGACACAGGTAAAGAGGACTTTTTTCTTTTTTTAATAACTAATATAAGTTAGCAAAACATTTATATGGAACAAAACTTAGGTTTAGTATACGGAACGTTTATGTTTTTGTCTTTTAAGGGAAGTGGGGTCTGATCAACTCTGCTGGGAAGCCATTAATTAAATACTGTCTTGTTTTTAAATTCCCGAAACAGTTTTTCATGGTAAACAACTGATGATCCCTTCAATAATGTTAGAAGCAAACTAATATAATAACTGTAAAAGTTAAATTGACTTACATGAGTGATTTTCCACTGAACGACTTGGGACTTCAGGTTTTTTTTTGGTTTTTTTTAATATAGTTTTAATGGTTGAGAAACATATATATATATATATATATAGATGTGTGTGTGTATGTATGTTCTTGTATATATGTACACTGAAAATAGTGTGAATCTTGCTGACTTATTCGGACCTGTCTTCATTTCTATTTATTTCACAGTTGTTCTGATTGATGCATTTCAGGTTTGTAATCCAAGTATCTGCATTTGATACAGATCATCAGGCTCTTTTTTCAATCTGTGATGGTTGAATGCAAACAGATGATATTGCAATCACTGATTCGTGACCTCTTCTAATCTGATAGTTGAGTTATGGTATTACATTACAGGAACACAGAAGATTGTAAACAACCTCTAGTAATCTGGTCAAAATATTGGCCTCATCACAAGTCTGGACAAAGCAGTTATGTTTCAGCTGACCCCAGGTAACATCATTATGGAACCAACTATTTTCATTGATGGACACACACTTAAAATTGTTAAGAAATTTCCTTTCCTTCGTAGTGAAAACAATTGCTTCTGCTCTCTTGGTGAAAAGACCAAGCTTAGAATTAAAAAGACGGAGTATGATGAATAACAGAGACAAGGAAAGACTTATAGTATCTACTATGAACTATGTCGAAGATATGTTGAGTGGTAAGTTTTGTGTCTTGAAGACTTTAAATTCTCGATATTAATAGCCTCTTCAGAAAAACCCCGAAATCATTAAAAAATGTCTGTCCATTTTCTGGTGATTTAAAAAAAAAAAATTGCAGACTAATGTCAATTAATAGTAAAATGAACCCTAATCCTAGCCCTGACTTTTCTATTGTAAGTACACATCCATCGTTGCAGGCTTCAGTGAGTCGATCGTGTTATACGATTGGAGAACAGAAAAGTACTCTCGGTACAGACTAAAGAAACGTTATTGAGATGGCCTCAACGATTCACTGTATGATGGATGATTCAAATTGGGAAACTCTCGACAGAAGCAAGTGGAGAAGAATAATCCAGGAAGTTGTGACAATTATGCAAATGTAAACATCAAGATCATGGCAGGAAAAGGACAATCCATTGATGAAGATATCCCGAATTGAACTTGCATCTGCTTGTATTAAGCAGACCTTATTAGTCACATGAAATATAAATAAGTAGAACCCAAGCTAATGAGGCTGATCACGGTCTTATCTGCACACATGGTTGTGTGCAAGTCGATTGGTATTTACCAGACATCAACATGCACAGGAAACTCAGGAGGCAACTTCCCAGCCATCTGAAACCTCATCTTCAATCTGTGCAACAGAAGGCAAATTGATTGCTGGCTTCAAAAGCCACTGATAGTCACGTGGCTGTTGATGTGTGTGTGTATATATACATATATATATATATATATATTATATATTATATATATATTATATATATATATATTATATATATATATATAATATATTATATATATATTATATATATTTTATATATTATATTATATATATATATTATATATATATATTATATATATATATTATGTATATATTATATATATATATTATGTATTATGTATATATTATATATATATATTGTATATATATATATTATATTATATATATATATTGTATATATATATTGTATATATATATATTATATATATATATTATATATATTATATTATATTGTATATATATATTATATTATATTATATTGTATATATATATTATATTGTATATATATATTATATATATATATTATATATATATTATATATATTATATTATATTGTATATATATTATATATATCATATAATTATATATATTATATATATATCATATTATCATATATATATATCATATATTATATATATTATATTATATATATTATATATTATATTATATTATATATATTATATATATATATATTATATATATCATATATATATATAGGGTAAACCGGGGTATTAAGCACCATGGGGCATTAGGCACCAACAACTAGGTAAGGTTCACAAACCTCTCTATAGCATTACTATGGCACTTATAGGGAAATAAGCAATAATCTTGTCTGATCGCTAACTAATCACAGGCTCTGTTTCTCAAGAGTAGTATTTAATTAGCCAAGCAAAAGTAGTCTTTTTGTGGCAAGTTCAGAAGCTGTTTTCACTCTACGTCTGAGGCCATTTTGAAACACAGTTCACAACTTTCTACTCCAGAAGGGCAACTGCACAAAACTTTGTTTCTCTGCGAAACCACTGAGCCGGCAAACTGTACCTTTGCTGCTGAAGAATTGAAATATATCAGAGGTAAATACCAAAACATTTTTACACTTGATTTAATTCAGATTTTCATTTTTCAGAGCTGGAAAGTGTGTCATGGTGGTATGCATCCACAGCCTATCAAATTGTTCATAATTTCCACACCCATTTTAAAAACTGCTGCAAATTTAACTTGCCATGTTTTTTGTATGCTTTTAGCATGTTAATTGCTTTGTACTGGTACTCATCTAAGCATAATGCACATAAGTGTGTTTAATTTATTTGTTAACAAAATATGTCGATCTTTTAAAGAAGGGTGTGCTTAATGCCCCATGTCTGTATTTTTCTGAACGAAAAGAGTTTAAAATCGCTTACAGTGATGTAAGTAATAAGAAACATAATTATTATTTAAGTTCGGCCTGTTTTTATTATTGGGGAAGTTATATAAAACCAGAAATTTGTAATAACAAGTCAACTTTTTTTTTTAATGAAATCGTTCCAATAATACTTGGGTACACAGGTGCCTAATGCCCCGTAAATTTTTTTTTGTTCACAGATGGTTCGCAATTATCGGAAGAAGATTGAGGGTGGAAGGAGGAATCTAAGCCAGTCAGAGGAACTGATTGCTGCATACGAGGCTGTCATGAAGAAGCAGATGTCTGCCAATCAAGCAGCCAAGTATTACAAAGTGAACAAAAAGTCATTGCTCAGGAGAACGTCTGGGAAAATCTCTATCAATGCGCATGTTGGGAGGGAAGCAAGTGATGTCAGTGACAAGGTACGACTTCTAGTTTTTGATGGTCATGCATCACACCTCTCTTTGGCCCTTGTGGAAAAGGCAAGAACAAATAATGTTGTGCTGATGCGACTTCCAGCTCACATGACACACCACCTGCAACCACTTGATCGTGCCGTGTTCAGGCCTGTGAAACTGAAGTGGCAGTCCCTCCTCCACAAATTTGCCCGAACACACACAGGGCCAGTGGGAAAGAAGGACTTTCCCATGATGCTTAAGGCACTCATAGATGAATCCTTCAAGCCAAAGATCATCAAATCAGGATTCAGTTGCACAGGCATCTGTCCTTTCAATGTCCAAATGGTTACTTAGGAAAGTCAACCTCGTGTCACTGCTCAAAACAGAGCCCTCCACATCTTCCTTCACACCAGCTGCTCCAGTGTCTGCACTGCCCCCTACTCCAGGACCCTCATCCTCTGCCCCCTACTCCAGGACCCTCATCCTCTGCCCCCACTCCAGGACCTTCAACCTCAGCCCCCACTCCAGGACCCTCATGCTCAGACGTACCTGTTTCCTCTCCGACTTCATCATCTTCATCCGCCTCATTAAAAGACTTTTTCCTCAAACAACTTACTCCCCACTTTCAGTCTGACTCCCCAAGAAGGAGATCAGCTAGAATACAGCAATTCCGATATGGGGAAAGTCTCACAGCAGATGAAAGTGTCATGAGACTCATGGAGACATCTGCTGCTAAGGAGGTTGCTACAGCATCCAGAGAATGTGGCAGAGGGAAAGGAAAGGGGATAGGCAGGGGTAAAAGAACACCAAGGCAGGCAACACCATCACCACCAAGATCAAGAAGCCCACTGTCAACATCAAGGGATTCTGACACTGATGAATGTTGCAAATGTGGTATAGGGGATGGCATTTACTGGGTTCAGTGTGATATGTGTGATGTGCCTTTTGGCTAAGATCAAAGTGTAGTATCTGTTCCGATGGATACTGCACGCCTGTCCTGTGCAGTTCTAGGAGGTCCACCCTCCCAGGCTTCGCCTACCCTCTTTGGGGAGGAGTAAGTTTATTGCTTACTGTCTGAGGCGCCCCTACCGGGGAATGCCGAAGGGGCTGCCCAGGCAATTTTTAAATGGCCAGAGTGCTCACCTCTCGAGCGCTGGCTTTTAACCCCACTTTCTCGACCCAAGCTGTGGTCACATCTTACTTGTGGGAGTAAGATAAAACTGGCCTTGTGCCTAACTCCTGGGGAGGAGTAAATACCTGTGATATGTGTGATTCCTGGTATCACATACAGTGCACCAGCATCAAAATTTCATTTGAAGACCTCCAAAATAAGGAATAGCTGTGTGATTTTTGCAAACAGTAGCCCCGGTGCTTAATGCCCCAGGAGATGGTGCCTATTGCCCCAGGTAACTGAAATTTGTGAAAAGCAAACTTGAGATTTTAAACGATTCAATAAAAATATTTTCTACTCTGATGAACACGAGTCAACTGGTATTTGTTTGAACAAGGAATCACAAATATATTTTGCCCATGATAGTCCAGAGAAAGTTTGAAAACTAACTTTAATTGAGATAAAACACTGAGTCAGTAAAAAAGGGGGTGCCTAATACCCCGGTTTACCCTATATATTATGTATATATTATATGTATTATATATATATATATATGTATTATATATATGTGTATATATATATATTATGTATATATTATATATTATATGTATTATATATATATATATATATGTATTATATATATGTGTATATATATGTATTATATATATATTATATATATTGTATATATATATGTATTATATATATAATATATATATATTGTATATATATATGTATTATATATATAATATATATATACATATATATTATATATATAAGTAAACAATGGAATTTTAAATTCACATGACCGTCTTTATTCATATTTTTACTTGCCGAATAAATATTCAATGTAACTCTTGAAAATGTTTCGCACAGAAACGAACAACCAGGAATAAACATGATTTTTTGCACATGCATTCCATCAGATAACTTCCAGAGAAAAATCCTCAAGCAAAGAAAAATCACAAAAATGTATTTCCCACGGGAAAAACAGTCACCTAAAGGAACCAGAAGTTGCATTCATAAAAAAATCCGCCATTTTGTATCTCTAATGCGAAACTATGAAAAATACATTTAACTCTACAAACGATGCAAGCCAGATGATCTAAAACCTAATATAATAAATTTAAAAAATTTTTTTCCTTTTTTTTATTAAAAATCCATTGTAAAAGTATTGTGAACTTAAGACACAAACTTATTTCAAATCCAAAGATACGAAAGTTGTTGGCCCCCCCCCCAAAATATATATACATACATAATTATTAATAAATAAATATTATTTTCAAATTGACCCATATACACATGTGTTTCATGCCAAACCTGCAATCATCAGTATGGGAGGAAACAATCCCTGCCGGTCGCACGATTTGAACCACAATATGGAAGTCATTCTTGACTCAGTAGTCAGAGTGCTAATTGTTGTGGCCAACCCGCATTGCCACAGAAATGGAAGAGTAAGTGAACATCTAAATGCCAAATTCAGCGGTCATGTTAGCAAGCTGTCAAACAGAACTCAATAGGCGGAGCCTAGAGTATTGCATTATGCTATAAATGACTTACTTAAAGTGATCCATCTAGCGAGAGCTTTAAACAATTATTTATAAATAAATATTATTTTCAAATCGACCCATATATACACGTTTCATGATAAACCTGCAATCACCAGTATATATATATATATATATACATATATACATATATAGTAATGTCCTTGGACGGAAATAATAAATAAATAAATAAGATACTTTTTGAACATATACGTATGTTTCTAAGAAAATCAACATGACATTTTTTGTTTATATATAAGTAAACATAATTTCAGATTTGTATTTTCTTATCGCACATCAAATTTTGAAGAAAATTGCTGTTCCATTCATTGTTAAATAATACATCTTGCGTATTAATACGTTCCTAACAAATCAATATTTTATTCATATTTAATTTCTATCTTACTAAATACAGATTCAGCCTATTGTAGTATTTCAAAGAAATGAATGTTTCATTCGTTGCATATTTCTAGTAAATACAACTTGAGTCTGAACTTTTAATTTGAAAAATGTTAATGCTTCAACAAGAAATTCGTTTTGTTTTGATAACAACATTTTTCTCAATACTTTTATGAACACGTTTTTTAAAGAAAATGCATTTCTTATAATTTTTTATTTCTGTTTTAGTAAATACATTGTCTCAATAATTTTTTAACACTATATTTTCAAGAAAAAAGTATTTTACTATTTTTTATTTTCTGTCTTAGTAAATACTTTGCCTCAATCCTTTTGGAACACACCTCATATAATTTTGTATACTCGTGAATATCCTTTCATTTTCTTGATGTTTTAACAGACTGAATTTAAATTTCCTAATTAGCCCTTGTTTAAAACTAAAACCTTTGCTTGAAGCTTTCAATTTTGGTTACAAATTACGTTTTTTTGCCTGAAGCTTTTTAATATTAGTTTAAATTATTCACATGAAGTGGCTATCGGGCATTTTATATTTAAATGATTAAAATTAGAGCAATGAAAATAATTTGATACAAAAATAAATAATCTTCTAAGCGCTCGTTTCTGTAATTTCATCTCACTGGCAGCCATCTTGATTTCCTTATTTCCTTGACTCAAAAAATAAACATTTTTGTTGTTTTCTGTTTTAATTTTTGCATTTGTAATTCATGATAAAACAAAGCTGCTTATTAAAACGCCATTGGACTCTAAATGCCTCATGTGGCTCATTGAATTTGAATCGTGGTTTTTGAAGTTAAATTTTGAATTATTTTAGATGAGTCATTGCATCTCTATGAAAGTGTTTGTCCATCCGTTGTTCAGTCGGTCACTCTAGCATTTTTATCCATAAACATACAAATTGAATGAATACATCTAATTTCAGATGCATTCAGGCCTCTCCATAAGTCGATTGGTCTGTCACATTTATGTTTGAAATTGTATTTTCGTCGGTCTGTCACACTTGAAATAGCATTTTCATCGGTCTGTCACACTTAAGTTTGAAATAGCATTTTTAGCTATGTCCATACTTCTTTCTAAGCGACTCTGTTATATCCGTCAGTCTGTCACACTTCAGTTTGAAATAGCAATTTCATTGCTAAAAATGCAACTTGAATTGCCACATCTAAAAGAAGAGTCACCCAATAAATATTTATAAGGAGCTCTGTCCTTTCGTTGGTCTGTCACGTTTAAGTTTAAAACAGCATTTTTAAATGTGTCCACTCATTTCTCTAAGAAATTGTTGGTCAGTCTGTCATGCTTAAGTTTAAAATAGCATTTTTAGATGCATCCATGTATCTGTTTGTCCATTGATGAGTCAATCTGAAGTTTGAAATAGCATCTAAAATATAACACGCCCCAGCATCATTATAAGAGGCTCTGTCCGTCAGTCTGTCATGCTTAACTTTGAAATAGCATTTGTGTTGGTATGTCGTTAAATGCACAGTTTGAACGGATGCATCTTAATAATATCCGTTCTTGTATTCTTTTCTCTTTTAATTCCTACTTTGTAATCCATGATAAAACACCATTGGATTTGACTTGTGTGACTCATTGAAGTTAAATCATGGTTTTTCAAGTCCAGTTAAATTATGAATTATTTTTCCCCAATGAAAATTATTTGTTTAAAATTTTCCATTTCTTCATTGACTTTTTTTTTATTACAAGAAGAATTAACTTCGCTCATCTTGAAAAGATGACAACTTTTAAAAGTCAATAACAACTGATTCATGGTTTTAATTAATATTATTATTTGTACTCACTAGGAGTTCTCACACAGATCATCGTCAGTGATTGCTCACCGACAACAACCAGTGGTATTTCCTGGAGTCTCCCCAGATTTTCAGTATCTTCACCTCTTTTCGATAACGGTGCGGTATCGCAACAGCCTCTTACCATTGATTTCTCGCTGGTAAGGACAATTGGTCTTCTCTGGGATTT
Source organism: Sepiola atlantica (assembly GCA_963556195.1). Classification (NCBI taxonomy): domain Eukaryota; kingdom Metazoa; phylum Mollusca; class Cephalopoda; order Sepiida; family Sepiolidae; genus Sepiola; species Sepiola atlantica. The sequence continues at coordinate 21,199,577 of OY744522.1, read as the reverse complement.
GGGTGGCAATAAGCCTCCCCAAGGTCCCAGCATTCTCTGCACTTTTCCAGTGGAGGTCTGGTTTGTGCTGTCCCTCCTCGGTCTTCTCATCCTCCTCGATCCTCTACAAATATTTTGTCTGGTGTCAGCCTAGGCCGGCACCATTTAAAAAAAAAATTAAAATTAAAAAAATAAATAAATAAAATAATTTTTTTTTTAAATTAATAAAAAAAAAAAAAAGTTTAATTTTAAAATTTTTTTAATTTTTTTCCTTTTCTCTTTCCTTATTTAAATTAAAAGTAATTTTTAATTCTTTTTAATTTAAAAAAATTTTGGGGGGTGGAGTGGGGTGGGGAGAGAGGGAGTATTATTATTATTATTATTATTATTATTATTATTATTAACTACTTGTTAAATGCGATACCTATACATATTTGGCCATTCTAGGAGCAGACACCATCTAGAATGGTCAAATATGTATAGGTATCACATTTAACAAGTAGTTAATAATAATAATAATAAAACGTAACCCCATGAACTGATACCCCCCCCCCCCCCAAAAAAAAACAAAAAACACACATGGTGACACCAGGGTGTGAAAAATGCTAGAATCTTGGGGAGGCTTATTGCCACCCAAATTCCAGAAGACTTAACGGTCGATGCCAGAGAGAAATCAATGGTAAATGATTTGCAGCAGTTATCAAAAGAGGCGGAGAGTGCTGGAAATCTGGGGAGAATTGCTGTCACTCAGACTCCAGGGAACACCACTTGTTATTGCTCAGAGTAATCACTGACAATGACTCGTGTGAAAACTCCTAGTGAGTAAATAAATAAATAAACAACAACAATAAGTTTCTGTGTGAGAATTCCTAGTGAGTACAAATAATAATAATAATAATAATAATATTAATAATAATAATATTAATTAAAACCATGAATCAGTTGTTATTGACTTTTAAGAGTTGTTATCTTTTCAAGATGAGCAAAATAATTCTTCTTGTAATATAAAAAATGTTAAATCAGATATAAAAAAGCTTCTTGAAACAAAATTATATAAAGCTAATAAAAGGAATACACACTTGGAAAAATTCCTTAGTAAGATATTGTTGTGACCTTGAAGGTTCGATAATAAATAAGACAACATGGTGGTATATTTATGAGAGTGCATTTTCTGTAAATGCACTCTTGTACAGAATAGTATATTACAGAAAGTCTGCGTCTGATAATGTAGCTATGACTGCTACAACACTTTGTCATAGTCTCTGGAAGAGTCCATCTACTTCCGAAATAGGGTAGACGAACATCACACCATAACACCCCCATTTTAGCCTTGCTCAATATGGAGTCAATACTTTTTTCTTTTCAGGTTTATTTTAATGAAGTCTGTAATCTTACAGTTTTTTTTGATGTGAAGATTTTTCTTTTTCAAATGCCTTCTGACATTCTGTCGGCCAGACCCAATCTTTTCCTTTTTTCTCTTTTTTTTTAAATATCTCATTAATAAATGCTCGCAAATCTTGCATGTTTTGAATCAATCAAGAGAACTTTGTAGAGACGATAGATTTGCTGAGGCTGGCATATTTTGATCGTACTCGCTCACTCAGGGTCTGCTCTTTTAACATCTTTGTCTATAATTCGATTAAGATATTTTCTTTTTCTTTCCATAGACTGTAGGCGAAACGCACTTACTGTATTCTAAATCCATTTTTTTTATCTATTCACTTTCTCTTCAATTTTATGTGAATGAACCATTTTCTTTTTAGAAACTGGTTGAATATATATTTTAAATTCAACTTTGTCAGTCATTTTTTATATCTTTCTAGTCCACCAGAAAAAATTCTGAATAGCTTTCTTTTAATTTTTTCTTTAATCTTTCTGCTTCAGCATTTAAGGTTTTTATATTTTGATAGAAAGAATTAATAGGCATATTCCATAATTGAAACTTTTCCATCCAATCCATGCCAAAAGGTTGTTTCATTTTCAATTTTAAAGTTTTTCCTTGTAAAATAACTGTAGTGATTAGTTCGCCTCAAATTTAAATTGTTCTCCAGTAACGTTTTTGGCTACTTTTTTAGTTTTCGTCAAAGTTGGTTTTCTAATTTTCTTCCACGTTTGAAGATCGATAAATCTGAGCCTGAGTGAAGTTGCATTTTAATATTCTTATTCAATATTCTTTCTTGTACAAACTTTCTAATATTTTCCACTTCGTCGTGGGTGTAGTCTTCATCGTCTTTCCTTGTGAGAGTCATGCATTTTCATCTTTTATGAAAAAGAGACGTTTTAGAGCTAAACTATTTTGTAAATAATTGTATCGCTTCAACAAATGTATTGTCGCTGTTTTTTGTGGCAATATATAATTGTAGAATTTGGTATGTTCAACCATATCCAATTTTCTTAATAGCAAACAAACTTTCTTAAAATCGGTCCATATTATAAATGTCATCATATTGTTTGAAATACGAAGCAAACGTAATCTTATTTTCAGGATCGTAATTAAAATGATCAATAGTGTCCAAATAGTGTTTTGTGAAAATGCACTTTCATCTTAACCATTCGATAATTCATATAATTCTTTATGTTCCTGTTGGGTATGAAAAAATCTTTTCATTTGTTTCGGTTTCTGATATTCCACTTGTTCTTCCTTATATTTCATTTTTTCTGTTTCCATTTTCTTCTGATATTCCACTTGTTCTTTCTTATATTCCATTTTTTTCTTTCTGCAATTGCAGTTGCTGATCTTGTTGGAGCCTGAAAATTTATAAAATAGCACTTTTAAATTCCTCCATTTTTCTTTATTTCAAATAGACTGAATTTTACGTGTGTATATATATTTATATTTCCACGGTTGTAGATTTTTTTACTGAGAGATAAACTAACATAAGTCATGGTGGCAACAGAATCAAAGTAGAAAAACAAGATTAAACACAACAACAAAAAAGAAACTTTAATGTTTTGGGTTTAAAACTATGGGGGACAACCCCTAGCCCTCCATAACGTAGACAAATCTATGTAATTTGTTTGAAAACAACAAAGTACATATTTACTTGCAATAATTTATGTTGAAGTATCTGATTTGTTTGGAAAAAGATTATGATTAGAATTGCGATCATTGTTAAAAGGTCTTTGCTTATTGTTACACCGGCCGTTCTTAAAAAGGAGAAACTGCACCGGTTGTCACTATAAATAGTGCGAGTCACCAGAGACACAGAAAAGACAAAGCACAGTCTTGTAACTGTCTAGCCAAGTGTTAGTCATTTTCTTACTTTGTTAATACACTTGTTAAACCAACCCTCGACTTGACTTCCTTTATTTATTATTTACTGTTGGACAACTTCACAACACTTATTATTAATTCAACTTTATAAAAAAATCTATAGACACGGCCCACTTGAAGTCAAATTCTTAAGAACATTTAAATAGAAAAGATTAATGTTTTGATGGTAAACTGAAATACATATATGACGGTATAAATTCAATTTTAATTTTGTTTTAAAAAGATTCTAAAATTATGCTGTTGATTTATGATCATTCAATGTGTCTAAAATTACATGGAAAATTAAGACGTAATTTATTATCGAATTTGTTCTATGGAAACTTATTTTTGTTGTGTATATAATAAAATGTGTAATTTGGATCCGTCATACTTCTCCAATATCTGTGATTTCAGAGACAATTTTTTCGATCCCATCATCGCCGTAATTGACTGGTTAATCAGCATCAAATATTGATTTTGTAGGACAAAAGGTATCAATGATGAAAGTAAAGAAATACATTGGCTTCACTTTATTTTATATTATTATATATGACACACACACACACACACACACACACACACACACACACATATATATATATATACATATATATATATATACACACACACATACACAATAGAAGAGTTACCTGGTGTTGCTTGGCTTGAAGCATAACATAAATAAAATACTGATCAAAGCATTGTGTGACACACAAATTGCTAAAATAAAATCTAAATTCAAGTAATGTTTACCTTATTTTGAGATGTCCTTAAATCCTGGGTTTCGCTGAGATTTCAAGGGCAGATAATTCGAAATCTTCTTAAGAAAGAAGATGGAGACTTAGTGAACGAATTGCTGTTATGATACACAGAATGGAAAAATACTTGTAATTAAAGTTCTAGTGGATAATTTTTTCTACTTTTTTGTACAGTGAGTAAGAATATAACGCTGAATAAGTATATGATATTGTTTTTATAAAAATATATTTTTTTAATACGGCCGCTGAACAGCACAAGCAATAATAATAACATTAGTTCACTACGATCTTACAAACCGTTTATATATATATATATATATATATATATATATATATATATATATATATAAAAGAATATTTATGTATAAATACTAAATTATTTTTACCTAAATACGCCGGCGTTTCAAGCTTTCGCTCTCATCAGTGTAGGAAGTGACAATTTCAGACGGCCACAGGGTGCGAACCTGGTTCACAGAGTCAACCAAGACTCAGCATGCTTTCTTTCTATCTCCAAGGCCATCGGGAATATATGTATGTGTATATATATATATATATATATATATATATATATACAGGGTGTTTCAAAAGTCTTGGGAACATTACAAATGCGTATATCTCATGAACTATTCCAGGTAGAAAAATGAAACTGGTGCCATTTTAAAGCTTGCTTAATCAAGTTTTTGGTCATACTAATGATTTTCGTGTTATCTTTCCAGGTGCAGTAATGGCGTTCTCTAAACAAGACAAGGCATTTTGCGTCCTCCAATTTGCAAAGACTGAATCGTGGACATGTGTTCAGCGTGCATTTCGCAGGAAATTTAAAAAAGAAGCCCCTGAAAGGAAATCCATTGTCAGATGGCATGCTAAATTTGTGAAAGATGGGTGTTTGTGCCCAAGTAAGCGAACAGGTCGCTCTTCAACTTCAGAAGATGCAGTTGAGCAAGTTCGGACAGCCTTTCAGCGGAGCCCCCGTAAATCAGTGAGAAGAGCCAGCAGGGAACTTCAGCTTGCTCCAGCAACTGTCTGGCGTGTCTTAAGGAAACGACTGCAAATGGTACCTTACAAGCTCAAGTTGATCCAAAAGTTGAAGGACACTGATAAGCCACTTCGCCGTGACTTTTGCATTGCAATGCAAGAGAAGTTGGAAGATAACGGCTTTGATGACCGGCTTGTTTTTAGCGATGAGGCGACCTTCCATCTGAATGGCAAAGTTAACAAGCATAACACTCGCATATGGGGTACTGAGAATCCTCATGAACTTCTTGAGCACGAGCGAGATTCACCAAAAGTGAACGTGTTTTGTGCAATTTCCAAGAAAGGTGTCTATGGACCGTTCTTCTTTGAAGAGGCAACTATCACTGGTGAATCCTATTTCAACATGCTGGAAGACTGGTTAATGGCTCAGTTGGAACAAGCAGAATCTGATGACTTCATTTTTCAACAAGATGGTGCACCACCACACTGGAGTCTTAGAGTAAGGCAGTTTCTTAACACAAGGCTGCCTGGTAGATGGATTGGGAGATCTGGGCGAGGTGATGACGTTCTCATGCCCTGGCCTCCTAGGTCTCCAGATCTTACCCCGTGTGACTTTTTCCTTTGGGGCTTTGTCAAGCAACAAGTCTATGTGCCGCCCCTTCCAAGAGATATTGACGAACTAAAGGCTCGAGTAACGGCAGTTGTGGGAACCATTGACGTCAAGATGCTGGAACGCGTTTGGCAGGAAATGGACTATCGACTAGATGTCTGCCGTGTGACGAATGGTGCTCATATTGAGCAACTTTGAAGATTCCCCACAAAACTTGAAACTTTAACCTTTCCAACGGTACCAATTTCATTTTTCAACTCCTAATAGTTTTTGAGTTATTAAAAATCGTTATGTTCCCAAGACTTTTGAAACACCCTGTATATATATATATATATATATATATATATATATATATATAGAAAAGAGGGTAGTGCAGTATTAGTGCAGTTCCAACGAGAGAAAAGTATATATGTAAAGGAGTAAGGCTACCAACATTTGTAGAATGTTTTTTTCAACATTTATTTATTATTTTGTTGTTTTTTTCAACATTTATTTATTATTTTACCATTTTATGATTTTATATATAACGCGTTTCAAGCGGTGGCCCGCTTTCATCAGATATGAAAATCCATTTGAAGAAATGTCTTTCGATTCGAGCAAATGTTGTTTTATTTGTTTTTGTGCATGCGTGGGTTTGCGGGTGTGTGGGTATCTTTGATTTTTATTTTTATTTTTTATTTGTCATTTTTCCTGTTTCTCTTGGTCAAGTGCGTGTTACCCATCCATGATCTATCGGTCATCCTAGCCTTCTATATATATTAAAATCTGTACCATTCCGGACCTTTAAATATTTAACAGTAAGCCCACCAATTTTACAATTTACTGTCTTTATATTTAAATTTTTAAATATAAATGAATTGATCTGAGATTTACCGTCTCTTGTCATTTATTTTTGTTCATTCTTATTCCACCTTCCGGTTTTCAACATTGCATTGCTCCTGCCTCAGAATTATCACCTTCATATTTACTTGTTTACTAGCAATGCTTCCAGCAAACTACCATTTCCTTTTATTTATATATATATATAATGAGGTTTGAAAGACAGTTATGTTGAATTTTTGACGTTTCAATACGACAACTAAACTATGACCTGTTTCCTTCTGTCAATAAGATTTTTAATGCCACATAACATTCCTTAGGTTTTGTACTGAGAAAAAGGAAACCAACCCTAACCAGACTTCATCTTTAGAGTAATCCATGCAAATGATTTTTCAAACTTCTAAAGAAATAGGAAATATGGCGGGGAATGCATAATTTCCCTGGCATTCTGGGATATCTTTGGTCTATTGTGTAATGTGAGGTGAAGCGTTATGTTAAAGAAAGAAAGTGATTATGTGGAACACATTTTCCAACCTTTGACAATTTGCCTGTCCTTTTCAATTCAAAACAGTTTGGCTAGAGGATAGGGAAGGATACACCCCGAAAAATATGTCTGCTTCTTTCACGGACCAAAACGCAAGGGAGTTCACTACACTTCTATTTTCGCCACTTCCTTTTTTATGACACTATCAAAAAGTAACTTACGCCACGATCGGAAAGCGATTGTTTTCTAAGCCACATTGTCTCATTATATTACAAAAGCAGCTGCGATCAAGATCGAATTGACAAAAATTGAAAGAAAAATATATTATTGATTTTTGTATATTTCGAATACAATTGAGTAAAATTATTTAATCAAATTCTAACTAGAGATTTACTTGAAGAAATATGGACATCCTGATATATATGATATAGCTGGTGAATCGATAATATTGATATATGACGTTGATTTCATAGTTAAAGATCAGATGTGATTAGGTTACATAATCCCACAACAATATTTTCCAGAGATAATCTCAATTAAAAACTGGTGATTGAGTTTTCACCTTTCTAGACGAGTTGCATATTAATATTTTGAACTCCAGTCTACTCTAGTATTCTACCAATATCTGGAACAAGGAAGCATGGATTCATTGTTTTCACAAGTATTCTAATCTACATAGAGCTTGATCTCTGCATGTTTATTTTATAACCTGTGTTGGTTATCATTTATTTCTTAGCATTAGAGTTGGTGGATTTTTCAAATCTATCTAATACTAAAGCTGAGCCAATCAACGTTTGTTTCCCTAAAGCTTTATCCTATATATTTTAATCACACAAAATACATGTTCAAATATTCATCAGTTTGGAGATTGAGTTATGTTTGAAGAAAAAAATTCATAGAGGACTGGTAACAATGGGTGAAATGAGCTGAGTACCTAAGAGGACGGTTGGACAGGTATTTGTTGACATTTGACTTGAAAACGACCACGTTGTAGACAGCTGGGAAGCAGCAGTGCGGTATTGCCTTCTACAAATGGGAAGTTCGTGGAAAGAAACTATGTTCATGGAAGTTCTAATTAGTCGTAATTTGCAGTTAACTCACAAAGTGACCCATCTCTTACTGATCTATCATTCTCATACTCTCCCACTGTATGTACCCTCCACCTCCTCTTATTTTATATGGTGCCTATCATTCTCGCTTCCGTCTCTCTCTCTCTCTCTTTATTAACAATCGAAAGTAATAAAATTAACTATAAAACTTAAGATTGGAATCGTCAATTACGAACTAAAGAAAATGTCACCACACGTACTGATATTATTTAAGCCGTAGCTGAAAAGGAAGATAGAGAAAGTGAACAAGCAGAAAAAGACTAATTTTCTGTTTTGTCTTTTTATTTTTTTCATATTTAACAGGCTTTGCAAACTTACTTTTACGTGATTCAAACTCAATGGGTGACCAAATGAGTCACATTTTTTCTTATACTTTATATATATTTAGTTTTCATCTATATATTTATGCTAGACATTCTGTGACCTGTTGGGTCAGTATTTGTTATATATATTATTAAATATTTGGAAATTCTAAAATGTTTTCATAAATATAAAAAAAACAATTGTTTATTGATACATTAAACCAAACAATGATAGTTAAATAAAATATTGCTGAAGGAAAATGGGGAGGCAAATAATAAGTAATTAATACAATTTTACTGGGGGGCAAATAATAATTAATTAAATCAATTTTAATGGGGAGGCAAATAATAATTAATTAACACAATTTTAATGGGGAGGCAAATAATAATTAATTAATACAATTTTAATGGGGAGGCAAATAATAATTAATACAATTTTAATGGGGAGGTAAATAATAATTAATTAATTAATACAATTTTAATGGGGAGGCAAATAATTAATTCATTAATACAATTTTAATGGGAAGGCAAATAATAATTAATTAATTAATACAATTTTAATGGGAGGCAAATAATAATTAATACAATTTTAATGGGAGGCAAATAATAATTAATACAATTTTAATGGGGAGGCAAATAATAATTAATGAATAAAATGTTCTTTTTTCTAAACCAACATGTATGCATCAGGAAGTTTCATCGAATGTCCGGCTGGCTTAGCGGGCCGAGAGCAGGCTCAAGACGTTTCCACGAATAGTGGCGATGGAAAGGCGCTCGTAAAGCCAACTCAATTCATGATTATCTCCTGTGTGGCGCGTCATTAACAGACCAAGGCTGCCGAGGAAGTTGCGCGTGGTGGAGCCTTTTCATAAATTTTATTTATCTTCTTCCCACAAGGTCAGATGTGACACAAGGTCGGGAAAGTGGGATTTGAAAGCGAGCGCCCCAGAAGGTGAGCACTCTGGCCTACAAAAAATGCCTGGGCAGCCCCTCTGTCTTACCCTCTCTTTCCTCTATTCCCCCTCTGTCTTCCCCTCTCTTTCCTCTTTCCTCTTTCCCCCCCTCTCTTTCCCCCCTCTGTCTTTCCTCTTTCCCCCCCTCTCTTTCCTCTTTCCTCCCTCTGTCTTCCCCTCTCTTTCCTCTTTCCCCCCCTCTGTCTTCTCCTCTCTTTTCCCTTCCCCCGTTCTTTTCTCTTTCCCCATCTCTCTCTCTTTTCCCTCCTCTTTCTCTTTTAATCAAATATGCCATTCGCTTTCTCCTACTTCTACTAGTCACCTTTTAATGACATAATTCGCCTTTTGTGACGTCATCCAGTACGCACGGATACAAACAAGATCTCTGATTTACAACCGTTTTACTCGTCTGCACGCCTAAGTGGCTATTATACAAATATAAAACCCATTAATGACCTACTTTACTGACTCTTTCTATAAATATGTTTATGTTGTCTTCTTTTAAAACAAATGCATGAATAAAAAAAATATTCTATTAAAAACATCAATTATCTTATTGATTTGCATGTCTGCATCAAGATTTTTCCCCACATAGATAATGATACAATCTCCAATCACTAGACCGCCATTTTTTCTTTTTCTTCTTCTTTCGTTTTACAACATTAACAGGTAACCACTGGCGTAGCTAGGGGGGGCGAGGGGGGCGGGCCGCCCCGGGCGGCACACCTGAGGGGGCGGCATTTTGAGAGGGTAAAAATAGAAAGTAGAGAAAAAAATTTAAAAAAACAAAAGTTAACAAAAAATATGAAATTTTATACTATAATTTTATATAATAATAAATTTAAATGAGAACATTTGAAAACCTGAAAATGTTATGAAATGATAAAATCATTTTTATTTACTTTTTTGTCGTTGTTGTTAAAGTCCGAATTTTCGCCAAATAACATGGATGTATCAAGGAGAGAATAGTCCGATGTAGTTTTCTTTTCTTTGTCTTCATAATGTTATTATTAAGAGGGCGAGCCCTCCGAAGAGAAAAAACGTCTTGTATCGGTGCTTTTTTAAATCCGTGTGTGTAATCGCTCGGTTTTCAGAAATTTGTTGTTGTTAATAACGTTTCAACTCTTTTAAAAATAGTTTTAATATATTTTAAACAAATGTATTTATGAATGGCAAATAAGGCTATAAATTTATTTTTTGTGAGAGAACTGTCGCAAGGCATCAAGTCGGTTGAAAATTTACAAACAGATTTTTCGCGCCTTTTTTTCGGCAAAGTTATCAATGACTCTATCAAAATTCACTTCCTCGACAAGTTCCCTCTCTATTGAGAGGATTGCCAAGTCTGTAAGTCTTGTCTGGCTCATTGCTGATCTAAGGTAGTTTTTTATGAGCTTCAGTTTTGAGAAAGAGCGCTCACAGCTAGCAACGCTAATAGCTCTGGTGAGGAAAATTCTCAGCAAGATCACAATATTAGGGACGGAATCCTCAAGTTGGTATCTTTGTATAAAGTTCAAAAGTTCCATCGATTTTGTCTTTTTCTGAAGCTTTTACAACATACTGTAACCTCTTCTTTTCAGCAAAGAATTTCTCTTTTTCTATATCTTCGTCAAATCCACCAAGCTGACAATCATAATTATCATCAAGCAGATTTGACGGTATAAGAAAAGCGTATTTATTTGCAAGATTGTGAACTTGTTTAAATCTGCAAGATATTTCTTCAGTCAATCTGTCTATGACAGACAGCATTTCCCGTCTCAACTCAGTATCAAAACTCAGCGCTGCATCAGTCAATCCTTCACCATCCATTCGTTTCTTTTTGCGAATACGACGCTCCATGCTTATCCCCATTTCAGAGCAGAGTGTTTTTGACTCGTCTATTGCAGTGTCCACTATCTTTTCTCTATTCTGAAGAAGGAAATCTTTCAACGCCGTCAGCCTGACAGAACTTTGTTGCAGATCCAGCCCTTTTTTTTTGAAGATATTTCTGGGCATCATTGATTTCTGGGAGAATAGTTTTCCAAAGGTTCAGAAATAAAAGAAACGGAAACGATAGTACCGAGTTGAGAATTAAAGATGCATCTGATCTTGTGGTTGCATTTTCTCCTTCTTTTCATACTTAAAGGGGAACTTTCATATAAATTTTTATCGAATAGGTGCGAAAAGAAAGTTGGATATTTGGGTGTATATACACCGACATCAAAGAGGAAATAACATTAGATGCGAAAGTTTGAATTCATTAATTTTATTACTGTCCAAACGTTTGTTTTTGTAGCATACTTTTTATAACTCCTTGTAAACTTTACAATTGCTAGCTGGGGGATCGGACAAAATCACCCCGGGCAACCCCCACCATCTACTTAAAACAAAAGGAAAACAGATAAAATCTCAAATGAATAAAAAATATTAAAAATCAGTTTTCATATTTTAATTTTAATTTAATTGAATTTAGGAAAATTAGATACCGTAGAACTAATTTTCGCAAGGTATGAAAATTAAGAATAATGTTAACTTAATAATAATGGACCAGTTTTCCTACCTAGCAAAAAATTTTCCATGGACGAATTATCCATGGGCGAATTATCCATGGACGAATTTTCCGGGCACCCAAATGCCGGGGGGGGGGGGGCAAATTTTACTACCGCCCCAGGCGGCAAAAGGTCTAGCTACGCCACTGCAGGTAACACAAAACATTCATAGAAATGCAGCCATCTCTTTTTTTGCGTTTAATTATAACTTACATTAACGCAAACGAATAGGCTATTTTGCCGTGACCGGCAATATAACGATTCCTGCGTTATTTTGCCGGTTCATGTATAGTTAACTAAATTGTTAAACATACAGTGACGCCCGGCACAATAATGAGTCTTACGTTATTTTGCCAGCTCGTGTTTATTTAACTATAAATTACTTTTTTTATTATTATTTAAATTATTTTTTTTGTATTATTTATACTTTATCAAACGAAATTTTATTTATAATTTAAAACTTTGCCTGATTGTTTTTTTTTGTTTGTTTTTAATTAATCTTTGCCTGATTGATTTTTTTTGTTTGTTTTTAATTAATCTTTGCCTGATTGATTTTTTTTTGTTTGTTTTTAATTAATCTTTGCCTAATTGATTTTTTTTTGTTTGTTTTTAATTAATCTTTGCCTGATTGATTTTTTTTGTTTGTTTTTAATTAATCTTTGCCTGATTGATTTTTTTTTTGTTTGTTTTTAATTAATCTTTGCCTGATTGATTTTTTGTATAATTTAAAACTTTATTAAGCGACAATATATTTTAAAATAACGATAAAATTAATTTTTACTTCCGGTTGATTCGATTAGAAGTGAACTTTTCAAAATTACGACTTATTTTATGATTTCATTGAAAGAACATTTTAAAATAGAAACTGTTTAAATCCAGTGATTTTCTGTATATTTTAACATTATCGAAGTTTTTCTTCATAAAGTAAAGTAAAGCACATTTTTAACAAGTAAATGTTACCAAAGGCAACATAAATTATTCTTCTACCTGTATAAGTTTATTTGTTTATTTGATTGTTTATTTTTATTAAAAAAAAATCATTTATCAAAATAAATAATAAAATAAACAAATAAACTTATACAGGTAGGTAGAATAATAATTTATGTTGCCTTTGGTAACATTTATTTGTTGCTTATTTTTTTCTTTATATATAACTTATATATAACTTAAGGAAAATTTCAATTACTTAAATCGAGAGCAGACTTAGTAATGTTGGGAAAATTCATCAACATTAATTCTATTATGAAAAGTAAGCAGATATTTCTTTAACCGACACAATAGGGCAGGTGGATTTTTTTTTTATTTCTTTAACCGACACAACTGATGATGAAAACAAATTGTTTTTAAATATTTGCCCTTATTTATTTAATTACCTTTTCTTTCGCAAGGCCATAACAATTAGGCTTTTAAAAATAATGAACCGGCATAATAACGATCCCTTTACATTAGTAAATAATTATTGTGCCGGGCGTCACTGTATGTTTAACAATTTAGTTAAATATACATGAACCGGCAAAATAACGCAGAATCGTTATTTTGCCGGGACCGGCAATATAGCCTCTTCCTAACGCAAAACATTCATAAAAATATCAACCCGGCTTTTCCCGGTACTATTTATCGTCGTTTTTAGTATTTCATAATGATAATATTTTATTACAAAATGTGTTGCCTCATTTTAATTGTGTTGTTTTACTGAACTATTTCAATTGTTGCATATTTTATTTGAGATTATTATTGGACTGTAACGCGTGGAGCGCGAAAAGAAATAGTATGATTATGTTGTAGATGGGAGGTAATATAAGATAGAGAGGAGGAGGACATTTTTTTTAATGGAAATCGCTCCAGACAAGGCATGAAGCCGCTTGATGTAAATACGTTAAAAATTTTAAAAAATATGGTACTTTGTTAGATTAGGACCCGCGCTAAAAATCCCTTGGCGTCGGCGTTTTATGCAAAACGTCGGAAAGTGCCAAAGTGGTTAGTCAATGAAACGGCAAGAAAATGAATAACTGATTGAAATGAATAAGCAGACGACATCTAAATTTGATAATTGAATTTGAATTGAAATGAATATACAGCACATACATAAAAATAAAAGGAAGAAATGATGTGAAAATAAACTTATAGTTTGTACTCTTACGACTGCTTATAAAACCGATTTGAAATGTCATAACAACAACAACAACAACCATATTTTAGTTACATACTTTACTAAGTTTATTATGATCATCAGGTGTCTAAACAAAGAATAGAATAAAATGACCTTTAATCCATGGATTTTCAAAAATATATGTATATATATATGTTGCGGGACCGACCGACCGGTGTGATCGATCGGCCCCAACAACTAAGAAAAGGTGGACACGGGCAAGTAACGGCTTAATGGCAAAGAAGAGAGGACAAAGACTGATGTTCAGTTTAAAGACGGATGTTTATTTACCATATGGTAATAACAAGTGAAATGAGATGGTGTCACTGGGTCAGGAGTGGTGCAGGAGCTCAGGACTGCAGGGTGCTGGAGCAGGAACTCGGGACTGCAGGGATGCTGGAGTAGGAGAGTGCTGGTGCAGGAAACTCTGGACTGCAGGGAGCTGGAGCAGGAGAGTGCTGGTGCAAGAACTCTGGACTGCAGGATGCTGGAGCAGGAGAGTGCTGGTGCAGGAACTCGGGACTGCAGGGTGCTGGAAACAGGAGTCGGAGCTGCAGGGTGTTGATGCAGGATGCTGGAACAGGAGTTCGGACTGCGAGTGCAGGAACTCGGGACTGTGGGTGCAGGAGCTGCGGCTGCGGTGTGCAGGAACTCAGGACTGCTGGACGTTCGGACTGCTGGGGAGCAGGAACTCAGAACTGCAGATGCAGGAGTTCGGAACTGTCGATGTGGGGGGGGGCAGGAGCTGCGGCTGCGGTGTGCAGGAACTCAGACTGCCGACGACTGGTCCATCCGTGGACCAAGTCGGACGTGGGGGCCTCCTGACCCCCGGGCTGAAGAGAACTTTTTTAGTCGAACGGGAGATCTCATGTAACATGTGACAAGTTACTTGCGTTGGTCCTGTGAAAGAGATTAATTTCGATAAATAAATATCGAAAAGATCTTTCGTTGTATTACATTGCCGACCGGTGTTGTGGATGTATTAGTGGGTTTTTCGGTACAGTCGGGAAACGCGTTTGTATTCCTATAGGGGAGAAATAAGGGATATCGTCACTTGCCGTGTTTTTGCTGAGTCACAGTGAACAAAGAATGGCGATTTGAAGCTGCTGCTGTTTTTCTCCGAGGGAGTGCCAAACAAAGGAAACGCGACTGCTGCTGCTGTTTACGTTGTTTTAAGATGGCGTCTTTTTCAAATGTAAACAGACGTCGCGGCGTGTCGGGCCCCGACAAGGCCCCTTCCCTGGATAATTGATCATTATCAATTAAAAATCAAGGAAAACATTGTGGTGAAGAGTTGTAGAGGTATATGAAATGTACCTGCAAGGATGGTCACAATTGAAGGATTCATGTGTGTCTGCGCTGTGGTCAAGCATCGACAGTGCAAGTGGATCTGCTGTGTCGAAGAATTGTTGAGTGCGAGCCAATCTGGGTGACGTTGTTCATGTTGATTAGTCTGCGTGATGCGGAGCTGATGAAACGAACGTTCAATTGTCATGATCAGCAGTGCGTCGTGGTCAAAGACAAGTGGGTGAGAGTTTTTCGATGTTGGTAAGGCCTGTGGTGCAGGTAGATCTGCGCTGTTGGTTGAAGGTGATGAGTAAGCACAAGTGAGTCTGCGCGGTCGTTGGTGAGTGAGCGCAAATGGGTCTGCGCAGTTGTTGACGAGTGAGAGTGATGAATGAGCGCAAGTGGGTCTGCGCGGTTGTTGACGAGTGAGAGTGATGAATGAGCGCAAGTGGGTCTGCGCGGTTGTCGACGAGTGAGAGTGATGAATGAGCGCAAGTGGGTCTGCGCGGTTGTTGACGAGTGAGAGTGATGAATGAGCGCAAGTGGGTCTGCGCGGTTGTTGACGAGTGAGAGTGATGAATGAACGCAAGTGGGTCTGCGCGGTTGTTGACGAGTGAGAGCGCAAGTGGGTCTGCGCGGTTGTTGACGAGTGAGCGCATGTGGGGTCTGCGCGGTTGCTGATGAGTGAGCGCAAGTGGGTCTGCGCGGTTGTTGACGAGTGGGCGCAAGTGGGTCTGCGCAGTTGTTGACGAGTGAGCGCATGTGAGATCTGCGCGGTTGCTGACGAGTGAGCGCATGTGGGGTCTGCGCGGTGATTGATGAATGAACGCAAGTGGGGTCTGCGCGGTGGTTGATGAATGAACGCAAGTGGGGTCTGCGCGGTGGTTGATGAATGAACGCAAGTGGGTCTGCGCGGTTGTTGCCAGGTGAGCGCATGTGGGGTCTGCGCGGTTGCTGACGAGTGAGCGCATGTGAGGTCTGCGCGGTTGCTGATGAGTGAGCGCAAGTGGGTCTGCGCGGTTGTTGAGTGAGCGCAAGTGGGTCTGCGCGGTTGTTGACGAGTGGGCGCAAGTGGGTCTGCGCGGTGGTTGATGAATGAACGCAAGTGGGTCTGCGCGGTTGTTGCCAGGTGAGCGCATGTGGGGTCTGCGCGGTTGCTGACGAGTGAGCGCATGTGGGGTCTGCGCGGTGGTTGACGAGTGGGCGCAAGTGGGGTCTGCGCGGTGAGTTATGGTGATGAGTGAGCACAAGTGATTCTGTGCAGTTGGTGATGTTGCTCATGTTGAATAGTCCGTGTCGTGGAGCTGATGAACAAACATCTAGTTGTTGAGAATGGGTGGTACACTATGGTCAAAGTCCGGTTGTGGGTGACGAGCGCAAGTGGGTCTGCGCAGTTGTTGTTCATGTGAATTAGTCCGTGTCGTGGAGCTGATGAACGAACATCTAGTCGTCATAATTTGGTGGTACACTATGGTCAAAGTCCGGTTGTTGGTGACGAGCGCAAGTGGGTCTGCGCAGTTGTTGTTCATGTGAATTAGTCCGTGTCGTGGAGCTGATGAACGAACATCTGGTCGTCATGATTTGGTGGTGCACTATGGTCAAAATCAAATGCACAAATGTCTGCAAGTGAGTTAGCAGGTCCAGATACAAGTGGGTCTGTACTGGTGTTGGTGTGCGTCGTTCGAGTTGATGGGTCCTCCTGTTGATCAACGAACGTCCAGTTGTTGAGTGTTTAGTCGTGCTTGTGCAGATGTACTCGTTTTGAACTGGTGTGATTTCTTCCATAGTGTTGTCAGTGATGTCCGGGAATGAGCGCACGTGGGTCTGCGCGGTTGTTGCATCTTGTGTTGAAGAGGGTTGGTAGGCCTTGAAGGGTGATGTTGATGCCTGCTGAGCCTGACTTTTTACAACCAGTATAAAGTCATGAGGCTTGGTGTTGTTGTTCGCGTTTGGCTGAGTTCCTTGAGATGTCCAAAATCGTGGTTGGTGAGGTTTGGTCAATGTCATCTTCTCTACCAGCCGCTGCCCGTGTCCAATCACGTCGGGGTCACCACTTGTTGCGGGACCGACCGACCGGTGTGATCGATCGGCCCCAACAACTAAGAAAAGGTGGACACGGGCAAGTAACGGCTTAATGGCAAAGAAGAGAGGACAAAGACTGATGTTCAGTTTAAAGACGGATGTTTATTTACCATATGGTAATAACAAGTGAAATGAGATGGTGTCACTGGGTCAGGAGTGGTGCAGGAGCTCAGGACTGCAGGGTGCTGGAGCAGGAACTCGGGACTGCAGGGATGCTGGAGTAGGAGAGTGCTGGTGCAGGAAACTCTGGACTGCAGGGAGCTGGAGCAGGAGAGTGCTGGTGCAAGAACTCTGGACTGCAGGATGCTGGAGCAGGAGAGTGCTGGTGCAGGAACTCGGGACTGCAGGGTGCTGGAAACAGGAGTCGGAGCTGCAGGGTGTTGATGCAGGATGCTGGAACAGGAGTTCGGACTGCGAGTGCAGGAACTCGGGACTGTGGGTGCAGGAGCTGCGGCTGCGGTGTGCAGGAACTCAGGACTGCTGGACGTTCGGACTGCTGGGGAGCAGGAACTCAGAACTGCAGATGCAGGAGTTCGGAACTGTCGATGTGGGGGGGGGCAGGAGCTGCGGCTGCGGTGTGCAGGAACTCAGACTGCCGACGACTGGTCCATCCGTGGACCAAGTCGGACGTGGGGGCCTCCTGACCCCCGGGCTGAAGAGAACTTTTTTAGTCGAACGGGAGATCTCATGTAACATGTGACAAGTTACTTGCGTTGGTCCTGTGAAAGAGATTAATTTCGATAAATAAATATCGAAAAGATCTTTCGTTGTATTACATTGCCGACCGGTGTTGTGGATGTATTAGTGGGTTTTTCGGTACAGTCGGGAAACGCGTTTGTATTCCTATAGGGGAGAAATAAGGGATATCGTCACTTGCCGTGTTTTTGCTGAGTCACAGTGAACAAAGAATGGCGATTTGAAGCTGCTGCTGTTTTTCTCCGAGGGAGTGCCAAACAAAGGAAACGCGACTGCTGCTGCTGTTTACGTTGTTTTAAGATGGCGTCTTTTTCAAATGTAAACAGACGTCGCGGCGTGTCGGGCCCCGACATATATATATAGTCTCGGAAGTTTCTACACCCTTTAAAACTATATATAAAAAAAAAAAAAAATTATATATATATATATATATATATATATATATATATATAGATAGTACATGTATTGTATTAGTTTCTGTAGATGTAAATCCGTTGAAACTCCAGTGTTTATAAAAAGTGCTCAATAACAAGTAGAGTTGTTCTCAAGTATACATTTTTATTTATATGTATATCGAGGCAGCAATTTTTATTTATACAAACAGTAGGCAGTGCTTGTATATTTTGCCTTTTGTGAATGTGTGTGGTGTCGAAATAAAGGGGTTGATAGCAGGTTCATTGCTTCTCCTGCCTTCCAGACAGTGTCGTCTTTGGTCTGAAGAGGTTCACTCTCTGTGAAGAGTACAATCGAAACATGCATGCACATATGTAACCAATAATGTTTGTATAAATAAAAATTCATACTATATATATATATATATACACTGTCTACATTGTGTACTTTCTTACAACAATCAGACAATATATGGTGTGTAAATTTGTTACTTGCCAATACATAACTTTAATAATTTCATATTGAATGTTTATTGTGTTCCTTGAATATTGAATTCGTAAATGGGAAAACTAAGACGAATGTTTACAGTTCAAATTTGCTTCAAACATGAACACACGACTTTATTATTAATTCTTAAAGCAAAACACATATTAAATAAAACAACAGAAGAAAAAAAAACTGTCAACCTCGAGTAAATTAAATAAATAACAAAATATTAATGCAACGTGCACGTTGCAATCAAACAATTTACACACGATTGCGACTTACAGGAGCACAAAGAGACTCTTACCCCAGGCAGTCGAACACGCCGGTCAGCAAGTGAAGACATGACTATGCTTCTGCCTCACTGTCTGGAAGGTAGGAGAAGCAATGAACCTGCTATCAACCCCTTTTATTTCGACACCACATACATTCACAAAAGGCAAAATATACAAGCACTGCCTACTTAACTTATTTACGCACAATATCACGCATATACTTTCACACTGACTAAGCAAAAGCTAGCATGCGTATATATATATATATATAAGGTACTAAAGCTTTTTTTTTTTTTTTTTTTTAATGCAACCTTAATTCCTATATAATTTTATTTCTAGCTACCGTATCGTAGAATGGTTCGTAGGTGTCGTGTTTAGATAGTATTTTATTATTATTATTATTATTACTAGTATTACTATTGTTATAAAGAATTTGATTTGATATGCAAATTACCATATCACACGGTAGTCTTAAGGGTAGTATATTATTATTATTATTATTATTTTATTATTATTTATTTATGTATATATAAGTAACATTTTAAGCTGAATTATTTCGACACTTGATTATTGGGGAAATGGTAGTTTTATCTGTACCATTGGAGAGCCATGCATATAACTGTCCTGTTTTTAAATCTCCGAAACAGTTACATGGTAAACAGCTGAAGATCCCCGTGTTAATATTAGATGCTTACGTTAAGGTCTCCTGCTTTTGTTTCACTGTTAGATACTTAATCCCTCTTTTTATTTTATTTACTTACTATTATATATTATTTATTTATGAATTTTCCAACAAATGTTAAGTCTACACTATTTTGGATTTAGTTAGTTTCTCTGGGAATTTAAACTGCATTTTCCTTTTTTTTTTTTTCTTTTTTTTTTGTCTTTTTGTTTAAAATAACTCAAAGCTTCTTTAGACTATATATATATATATATATATATATATATATATATATATATATATATATATATATATATATATGCACACATACATATATAGTATAATTTTTTATTTATACAAACATTATTGGTTACATATGTGCATACATGTTTCGGTTGTATTTTTCACAGAGAATCAGCCTCTTCAGACAAAAGAAGACAAGGAAGTGAGATGAATTTGGAAAACTTTCCTATTAATTAAATCTTTTTTGGGGGATGAGATATGCTTATAATTTTCCCCGGTCAAGCTCAGCATCAGATTACATTCTTTACTTGTTAACTTTTTCAATTAGTTTCTATCTTTTAAAATTATTTTTATTACCTTCATCGTTCGTTCTTTAACTTCTGTTCCTTCTATTTCTTTCTTTTTTAATTTTATTTTATTACCCACTTAGCTTGGATTCCTTCTGTCTTCATTTAACATTTCAATATGTATATATGTGTATATCTATGTACGGATATATGCATATATATTTGAGTTTGTTTTATTTTTTATACATGTATATATATGTATGTTTATGTGTATACTTGTGTATTTAAAGATTTGTGTACACATGTGTATTTAATATTAAGATCAAAGTATGTTGATATTGATATGTCTGGATTTTTGTCTAGGCATATATTTGTGTATATATATGATGAGATGTTTATGCATGTAGATATTAAAACTTTGAAGTGTTAAATGGAGAAGAAAGGAATCCAAGCTAAGTGGGTAATAAAAAAGAAAGAAATGGAAGGAACAGAAGTTAAAGAACGAACGATAAAGGTAATAAAAATAATTTTAAAAGATAGAAACTAATTGAAAAAGTTAACAAGTAAAAAATGTAATCCGATGCTGAGCTTGACCGGTGAAAATTATAAGCATATCACATCCCCCAAAAAGATTTAATTAATAGGAAAGTTTTCCAAATTCATCTCACTTCCTTGTCTTCTTTGGTCTGAAGAGGTGGACTCTCTGTGAAAAGTACAACCGAAACATGTATGCACATATGTAACCAATAATGTTTGTATAAATAAAAAATTATACTAAAGAACAGCTCTACTTGTTATTGAGCACTTTTTATAAACACTGGAGTTTCAACAGATTTACATCTACAGAAACTAATATAATACATGTATTATATAGATATATATAATTATTTTATATTAGATCCTATCGTGATAAGGAAATGCTCGATATTGGAGATACAGTACTGTTATGGGAAATATTGAAATAATGTAAAGTTACATACTTTACAAATTTATTATGATCATCAGGTTTCTAAACAGGGAATATAATAAAATGACCTTTAATCCATAGATTTTCAAAGATAAATGTATATACATATAGACACTATCTACATAGTGTACTGAACTTACAATGTCACCCACATATTCACATTGACAGAAGGCAAACATATATATATATATATATATATATATATATATATATATATATATATATTTCTTACATACTCATACTGTTTCTCCACTTTACAAACAAAAGAACAATTAACAATTCAAACTTATAGACATGAACAATTAATTCATATAAAATAAGTGTCATATCTTATAAACTTGTAAATATATATCTGGTGTGTTCCTTAATCATGTTTTCATATTTCTTCACTTTTCATCTCACAAAACATCCATTTTTACTATTCTTTGTTATCTTGACTCAAAGACGAAAATCCATCGTCTATATCTCACACTACACATTTATAAAATTCTCTGACCATTTCGTTTGTGTGTGTGTTGTTGTTATTTTTTTAAAACTTTTAATCGATTATTTATTGAAAATAAAAATGCCATAATGTAAAATATAACTAAATGTGCAAAATTTTGTTTACAAAAATAACTTAATTATGAAATTTACAGAAGGCATTTTAATATTTTGTTAATAGTTGAACAAAACAAAGATGAATGAATTACTTTGTGACACATCGAACTTTTAAAATCCTATTAAAAAACAAAAAAAAAAACGGCATATTAACTCTGCTGTTTTTTAAAAAGATTTTTAAAAGAAGGCAAAACAAAAATAGAAAATATTAAGACTGACGGGCAACGCCGGGTAGAGACGGTTATTTAATAATAAACAATATGTTGAATGTTTACACAAATGTGATCAAGAGATCAGTGATTGAAACATAATTGCATTTGTGTAAGCATTTAACATATTTCGTTATTATCATTATATTTGCTAATATGGAAATCTGATGGTAAGAAATACTATTTTACTTTTCACATCGGTAATGATCTCGCTTTCTCAATCTATGGGAATCACTCAGTGGATCTTATAGGTTCTTGTTGGTGTGTTTTTAACCAGGTGGCCATTACTGATTCCAACCTATAATTAGGAAATCAGTCAATTAGAAAGAGCAACGCTTTCAGTTCAATTTCCTCTTTGCAAAACGATCAGTTTTTTTTTAAGCAGACAAATTTCTCACTCATTTTGACAAGTTTTTCTTTCTCAAATTTGTTGTTCCTCATCTTATAAACAATTATGATTAAATGAAATTAGTTTCGAACTGATTCTTCTGGGAATTATTAAAATAACAAATATATATACTAGACAAAATACCCATCCAATGACAGGCTCGTAATAATGCTGAGAAACCCTTGTTAGTTAGTTGGTTGTTGGGTTCTTGTGGGATCATTTGATGCTAAAACCGTATTTTCTACATGAATTATTTGTGGATTTATTTTTCTTTTGTAGGCGTACATTTTATAAATAGATAGTCTGTAAATGATAAATATTTTATAAATAGATAGTCTGTAAATGATAAATATTTTATAAATAGATAGTCTGTAAATCATAAATATTTTACAAATAGATAGTCTGTAAATGATAAATATTTTATGAATAAATAGTCTGTAAATGGGATATTTTATAAATAGATAGTCTGTAAATGATAACTATTTTATAAGTAGATAGTCTGTAAATGATAAATACTTTATAAATAGATAGTCTGTAAATGATAAATATTTTATGAATAAATAGTCTGTAAATGGGATATTTTATAAATAGATAGTCTGTAAATGATTGATTCTAGATGGAACCCTGACAGGTACTACCACTTCAAGTTAGAACCTTTTTTTTTGTTTACTCCAAACAAGGTACATTTTCACGGAGGTGTAAGAGGCTACTGTGATTAGGAGCAAGATTTATCGGAGGCATCCTCAGTGGGTAGTTGTGCAGCAAGATGTTTGTTCACATTACATTTAAATTTCTGCATGTTTGTACATTTGGGGAAACAGGGAGCAGGGAGGGAATTCCCAAAGGAAAGCAGTCTGAGGAAAGAAGCTGTTAGAGTAGAAAGGTTTCTAACACTTGGGGACCTCTACTATGAAGGGGTTGGATTTTGCTGCTAGGCAGGTTGATCGGGGGTATTTACGTTGAGGAGCTACAAATGCAGTAAGTTCATTGGAGCATATTATGTGGAAGAACTTGTAAAACAAGCACAGGGATGCCACATTGCGGCGATGAGACAGGAGCTGAAGCTTGGCAGACAGTATGGGGCATATTAGGTTAGAGACCCTTTTTTGAACGCTGTTAAAGAGGGAGAGACTAGTGGTTGGAGCACCAGCCCAGATGTAGCAACAATACTCCATGCATGGGCGAATTGTGGCTTTATAGCGATATAGGATACTGTCAGATGTGAGAAGTTTTAATGGTAACTTATGGTTGGTCCCACAACTGCACAAAGCTTCCAAATTGGGGCATTACCATCAGATGTCCCATCAGGTCATACCTAAGACCGTATTGGGGTAAACACAGTTTAAGTAGTTGGGAGAGTTGGAAAGTCGGATCGACTGAATGTAGAAAGAGGTTGAAGATTGATTTTTGGGTGTTGTGATGAATATCTTGTCCAAGAGTA
This sequence comes from Sepiola atlantica, assembly GCA_963556195.1. Taxonomy (NCBI): domain Eukaryota; kingdom Metazoa; phylum Mollusca; class Cephalopoda; order Sepiida; family Sepiolidae; genus Sepiola; species Sepiola atlantica. The sequence continues at coordinate 21,175,649 of OY744522.1, read as the reverse complement.
TCTGAAAGACAAGAACACCTTTGGGTTCTAGGCAGCAGACCCCACGTGCAAAAATGACAAATGATGTCTCTTTTATCTTCTATTATATAAAGGCCAGTTGTCTGTGTGTGAGAATGTGTGTATGTTTGTATGTCTGCAAAAGGCTCCCGAGATACTCGACAGACCCCCCCCACCCCCCGTGAAGTTTACATTTTCTGAATCGTCCAGCTTTCAGACGCATAATATCGAAAAATTAGAAAAAAAAAACATTGATTTCTTCATATTAAACGGACTCTAAATGTGTGATGGGGGTTCTTAAATTTGTTCACCTTTCGGTCGATCGTGCACTCTACACATGCGCGGATGCAAGACACAGCCAAAATTTAAACTGTGTTTAAGTAACTTATTTTTCGTCAGTTTTTATACTTTGTTCATGTGGCGCTTTCGGTGTCGATGAAAGATCTAGATGTTGATGGTTCAATCCCCACCGACTCTCAGATTTTTTTTTACGGTGATCTAAATATCCATCGAAGCGGGGGGGGGGGGGAGGGGGGGGGCGGCTGGGAAGACAGAGCTAGTACTTACTTTTGTCCAGAGCCATGGGGAGAGGGGGAATGAGGGGGCGAACAGGAAAACAGTGGGCGATGGAAATGGGGGGGGGGGCGACTGGGGAAGAGACAGCTTTTGCTCCAGGCAACGGGGTGAGGGGGATGATCGGGAAAGAGACAGCTTTCGCCCCGGGCAATGGAGATAGGGAGTGAAGGGGGCGACTGGGGAAGTTAGAGCCCCGGGCAACGCGGGGTACCCCTGCTAGTCTAAAATAAGATGACTAACCAGTAAGTAACAATATCAAATATTTATGATTAATAGATTATTTCAGAAAGTTATTTGTCTTACCAGACAAGTATAAGTATTATTGCTCTCTTAATTGTTCTTGCTCAAAGACAAAAGAAGAACTAAAAAGCAGACATATATCAATATAGAAGATTTGATTTACACTCACAAACAATATTCGAAATATTCAACACATGTTACAAATTCCTAATAAGTGGAGATATGAAAACATAATTAATATGGATGTGTGGTAACGACCGACTGTATGGCGTTTTAAAAGCACCCCAACAAGACTAGTCGAATGATGAGGAGCCGATTGCATGTTCATGAATTAATTGGACAAAACAAGAACAGCGGACAACTGAATGTTGTCTCTTTGGTGACTAAACAAAAAAGTAAAAATTAAGAGAAGTATGGTCTGTCACATCTTTTACATCCATGACCACATAGCTAAATTCCAACGCATTATGAAAAAGCGACCCCAACATAAGTAGTTTTCCTAAATTGTAACCTCCCGACTTTCTATAGTCTTGATCCACCACTGATTGCTATCTAACTATGTATCTACCTACATTATACTGAAAACTGATAGTAATTTTTATTGCTCTTTCAAGATTTCAAAATTTATATATACTCGCGTGGAAATTTTTATTGCTCTTTCAAGATTTCAAAATTTATATATACTCGCATGGAAATTTTTATTGCTCTTTCAAGATTTTAAAATTTATATATACTCGCATGGAAATTTTTATTGCTCTTTCAAGATTTCAAAATTTATATATACTCGCGTGGAAATTTTTATTGCTATTTCAAAATTTATATGTACTCGTGTGGAAATTTTCATTGCTCTTTCAAGATTTCAAAATTTATATATACTCGCGTGGAAATTTTTATTGCTCTTTCAAGATTTCAAAATTTATATATACTCGCGTGGAAATTTTTATTGCTCTTTCAAGATTTCAAAATTTATATATACTTGCGTGGAAATTTTAGTGTTGCTTTCTTCATTGAAATTTTTAAAAAAATTAAAAGATTGTTGTTTGGAAACTTTTTCCTTTTACAAATTTTTCACAACTTTCTTAGCTAAAATTTTTTGTAATTAAATTAACTTGAAGAAAAAAATCAGTTGTCATCTGCTTATTGTTTACACCTTGAAAGAAAGCTTTATTAATAGGACTACAACTGCTACATGAATTGCATTGTTTTGAGTTAACACATGACTATTGGCAGTATTATGATTGCGTTAACTAAAGAATAGGCCAGCAGATTTATTATATCGATACTAACTGAAATAGCCACTCCAAGACGAGTGCATAGTGCTGAAACAACTTTGGTTCTTATTAAGTGCAAGGGGTGAATCCCCAAAATACTTGCTAACTTTTGTGCAATGCGATTGAGGTATACTTATTTATATACAAATAAATACACATTGGTCTTTATTATAGAGTGGAAGAATGATAATACAGGGTAGATCAGCTAGTATCATATGACCTCCAGGCTGTAGTGGATTGGGTCATAAATGGTTGGTAACTTTTAATGCCGCAAAGAAAAAAACTCCTTTCCTTCAATAACAACAAGAAACCTCTCCAACTACCGATTGTCATGGCAAATAACACCCTACCTGAGAGTTCATCATTCAAACTCCTCGGCTTAACCTTCACAGATAACATGAATTGGAACAAATACATTGAAGACATTGCCAAGGCTGCAGCAAAGAAGATGGGATCCCTTTACCGTGCTAGTAAACTCCTCACACCTGACATTATCTTGTATCTCTACAAAGCCACCATCCACCCATGCATGGAGTATTGTTGCCACATCTGGGCTGGTGCATCATCTACTAGTCTCTCCCTCCTTGAGAAGGTCCAAAAAGAGTCGCCAACCTAATAGGTCCTTCACTGTCAACCAAGCTTCAGCCCCTGTCCCATCGCCGCAATGTAGCATCCTTGTGCTTGTTTTACAAATACTTCAATGGATTATGCTCCGATGAACTGGCTACTCTGGTGCCCCCACGATGTAAATTCACTAGACTAACTCGATAATCAACTAAATCCCATCCATTCACTGTGGAGGTCCCCAGATGCCGGAGAGCTTTCTACTCCAATAGCGTCTTTCCTCGTGCTGCTGGCCTCTGGAACTCCCTCCCTGCCCCCTGTTTCCCCGACGATACTAACATGTAGAAATTTAAAACTAATGTAAACAGACAACTCGCTGCGCAGCTCCCAATTTAGGTTGACCCCCCCCCCCAACCTTCTCCCTTTTTTCTTAGTAGCTCCTTACGTCTACAGTGGCGGCCTGCCTTGTTTGGGGTGAAGTATGTTTTTAAAAAATCTATATATATAAGGAAACAATCTATTTTAAATGTGTTAATCATGAAAATTGATTTGTTGTACCGATTGAATTTCTGCTTGGTTTATGAAACAAGTTTAAAAGCATTAATTTCCACAAATAGGCGCACATAAGAAAGTTTACAGACGTTCCTCATGTTTCTACAAAAAAAATGAAACTGGAAAATTTATTTAAAACTTCAGATTTCATCAAGTGTTTCTTTGGAAACTTTATATCTATGACAGACTAAAAGCATTTCAGAGTTTTTTTTTTAACATTTATTCTAGAGTTGTTGTTCTCTAGCTTTTTTGTTTATTAGTTTGTTCGTTTTTTTTTGGTTTTTAATAAAATTCATGCTATCACATTCTTCAAAAAATACAAATGCAAACATATATATATGTATACATATAAATACACACATAATTATTGTATCGTTTGTTTATATAATATATATATATGCATATACAGATTTATATACTACATAGATATGTACATACAATTATATGTATGCAATATATATACTAGTGGGGATACTAAGTCTTGCTTTGGATAAAATACTTCATCTTGGATTTCATTAAAATATCAAGAAAAGTCAGTTGGATTCTTGATGTTAGCCCAGTATAGCATTGCATCTGACACATCGTTATTTAATTCTAACTAGCGATGTCTTCCTTATTATGCTTGCATCATGTTCTTTACACTAAAAAAATTTAATTCGCTTGCGTTTCTTTCAGAAAATACTTAATCCGCCTAGGAATAATTTTTAGAATAAAGGCCTTTTTCGTTTATGACTTAAACAGCTCCAGCCGCTTACGAAATTAATTTTTTAAAATCTACATTGTTCTACCTGTTTCCATTTGCAGATACACAATTGTACTTTTTATAATAAATATCAAACTAGTTATTTCTTAAAATTACTTTTACCAAAAATAGTATGAAAACTTCTTTCTTTCTGCACAACTATTTACCATGTTGTTTCTATGAATTAATGAAAGAATTTGACAAGCTGCAAGCGGCTGTTCAGTAGTCATGAACAATGCTTCTTTTCATCGTACCGTTATTATTATCTATTTTACTCAATTATTTAAAATATATATTTCTGCTGTGTCTTTTTTAAAACAATATAAAAAAAACTTTCTTTTACAAAATTACTTGTTTGTTAGAAATGAACATCAAAGCAGTATATTTTGTTATCTTTGAAGAAAAAGGAGGACAGTTTTCTGTCTCTTTTTTTTTTTTCTCGTTGTAGTATTTTCATTTTAAAAATAACTTACTCACTAGTCTATTTAAAAGTAATTTTGCTAAAAAGCTCCTGGTCGACTATTCGACTTTTGCTTATGACAAAATTCAAATAACAGTTTGTCAACTTATGACGAACTACTGCACATGGGCTTTTAAAAGAGAAATAAATCTTTAGTTGCCATACTATCTTCAACCAATTACCGATTAAGCATTTGAGACAAACAATAGTTTTTTTTATCTTCCTCCCGTAGTGGTAAGATGTGACACAAGGTCAGAAAGTGGGATTGAAAAGCCAGCGCCATAGAGGAAGAACATTTTTGACAACAAAATATGCCTCGGCAGTCCTGTCAGCATTCCTCGGTAGAGGCCCCTCAGGCGATTAGCAATAAACTAACCCTTTCTCAAAGGGTGAGAAGGCAAAGCCTGGGAGGGTGGACCTCTTATAACTGCACAGAACAAACCCTAAGACCAGCGGAATCAAGGCCCGAAGGCCAAGACGGTATCGGTCTAAGGGGTGTAGCATCCATCGGAACAGATACTACACTTTAAAGTTAGAAAGATCTACACGTATAATGTACACATGCCCCCCCCCCCCGCACACACATAAGTGTACTTTTACTTTTGTGAAAAATATGTTTACACGTTACTCGTTTTTTTTTATGGTAATTGGAAAATTAAAAATACAGCAACCTTATAAATAAATACTTAAAATTTTGAAAAGGATCGGAATCGGTAATTGTATCAGAATCAGGAATTAAGAACATAATTTGCAATTTTATCAAAATCAAGAAAATATTGAAATCGTCTCAATACTAGTTTTATTTTTTTGCTTGCATACATAAACAAAAAATTACCAACATCATTTTTGTTTCTTATACATAAATTAACCTAATTTCACAAACTGTCAATACTTTTCATATACAAACTTACAACTTTCATTGTATTTACTTACTTACAGACAGGAAACAAAGAAAAGAAAATTTAAAAAAAGAGAGGAACCATTTATTAATAACATTTGTTTTAAGTAAATATTCATTCATCTGGAATTATGATTACACTACTTCGTAAACTAATGACTTTTGCAAACATTCAACGATTAAATATTTTTTCTAACTTCAACAATATTGTTATCCGTCATTTCGAAATGGTTAAGGCCATGACTTACAAGTCAATTAGTCTCTTCATCTATACTTTTTCATCTGATCGGTAACTTTTAGTTGCTTTTTTCTTGTGTTTGTTTTTTTTTTTTTCAACTTTTTTTAAATTTATTTTTATTACTTATTTACAATTATTTTTTTTACTTTGGTTTCTTTTTGTTGTTTGAAATAATTTTAAAAAGCAACGATTACTTTTTCATCGCTTTGTTTCATTGGTCTGTTTGCAAAAAGACAGACGATTACTTTTCCATTTGTTTCTACTTCACTTTGTTTTCTCCATTTTTTTACTTTTTCAAAACAAAGGGATGTAAATCTGTCTTGATGAATACAGGCTTCTCTTGGTTTCGTCTATTTTCTACTGTTTTTAAAGATGACGCAAAAGATTTTTTACATTTCAATCACTTAAAGTCACTATAATCCCGGAAAATGCCAGGTGGGGTCAGCTAGTTAATAATAATTCAACGGAACTTGATCTTCATGACGTGCAGAACTTTGTGTGGACGTTAGGCTAGCCATTTATTGTTCTGCACATTGTGTTACTGATTCTGAGAATAATCGGAGCATCTCCCGCTTGACTGAGTGTTTGATCTTGTTGATGAGTTTCTTCGCTTTTCTGAAGCGGTTCACTTAGACTTTGGCCCTTGCGACTTGTATTAGGAAGATCCTTGTTCAGCACTTTCTGATGCTCATTTCTCTCGCCAAGGTTCACATTGCCTTGCCTGGATCTTCGATAAATTTTGTTGTTTGGACACAGTCAAGACACCTATGATCCTTCCTGCTAGCCACTCCGTCCACATCTCAGATCTCACGAATTTCAAAGTATTCGAGATTTCCAAATTTTTTAATCCAGTGTGAATCATTATGTAGGTCACTCTCTTCCAATATTCCGGTGCTTTCAAGTCGTCCATGGTCTCCAGCTCTAAACCCCACCAATAGTACACAGAAACATATATTAGTTGCACTTTACTGTGATTATTAAATACTTCAAACGGTTTTGAAATAAAAGAATATAAAAAGATTATCAAATTTGTCTCGAACTGTATATACATATATTTATATTTATTAAGTTATATATATATATATATATATATATATATATATATATATATATATATATATATATATATATATATATATATATAATGTTTGTTTTGTTTATTATCTATGTACGTATACGTTTCGTCCTTTATAATCAGGACTCATCAGCATAGAGATATGACTATTCACTACTAGTCATGCGATTGAAACCCCGGAAATATATATATATATATATATATAAAAAAAAAAAATAGTCAAATTAATCTTTTACTTCTGTCACCCCTCCTCGATTATTTTAACATTTACCTCCTTTTTTACATAGACCAATCAAAAAAGTGAATTTATCTTTTTAAGACGATGATCAATTTCTCTCATTATTTGGTTTTTTGACGTGGTTGTTTATACATCTGAGGAGACCTAATTAAGGGGTCGAAATAAGTTATAATGTGTACAACCTTAATGTGTGTATAGTTTTTTCTTTTTATAATTCTATATATATATATATATATATATATAAAATGTACAGAGTAATCTCCTAAACTAATGAACAGATCCTTCTAAATTTTGGAATATATATTCTAAAATTTATGTTGAGTAACATGGACACATTATTTTTTTTGTAAATATTAACATTTAGGGATGCATATATCTATATATCGACTTTTTATTTATTTATTTTTATGACCTGATCCTTATTAATTTTGGAATATCTATATTCTCAGCAATCCGGTGAGTAACATGGGCACATAATCCTTTTGTAAACTTTACTATTTAAGGGGTGCAGGTATATTAGATACAAAAAAAATTAATAGAGAAAACAATTGCTCTACATCAAATTTTGAGTTATATTAAGTAATACATTTTTAAAAGGATCGGTGCGAGTGTATGCGCGTCAGTAATATGTATGTGCTTAGTAAAATCCTAAACTACTGAACTTATCATTATGAATTATAGGATATGTAATGTGGGCAGATTTTTTTTTTTTTTTGCAACCGAAACCACAAAGAAAGAAAAAAGATTAAAATTTAAAACTCATGCTATATTTATTGCTTATACCTGTTCTGGGACGGGTATTCTACTAGTGTATATATATATATATATATATATATATATATATATATATATATATATATATATATATATATGAAGAAGAATGGAAAGGAATTAGAGAAGCAAAAGCCAAATCAAAATTCAATTCAATTGCTCAGAGCAAGGTATATTCTGCAAAAAGGCAATTTATTCAAGTTAAATTTTCCTTAAGCCAGGCTTTTCAAAGATCAAAATCTTATCATCAGAGGAAGTCGCTGATGATAAGATTTTGATCTTTGAAAAGCCTGGCTTAAGGAAAATTTAACTTGAATAAATTGCCTTTTTGCGGAATATACCTTGCTCTGAGCAATTGAATTGAATTTTGATTTGGCTTTTGCTTCTCTAATTCCTTTCCATTCTTCTTCATATCTACCTGCTCTATCCTGGATATTGAGCTGTATACTCTTCACAATAGGTTTTACCTTTCCTAAAAGTTCGCTTTTATTACACCACTTTATATATATATATATATATATATATATATTATTCAAAGATATTGAAGATATAATAAAATAATTCTTTTATAAATATATTTTCAATGAGTAGAGAAATGCCGTTATTTTATGTTAAACTTTAAAAAAAAAACATGGTTGAGACTAATTTTTAAACAATGCAACGTCATTCTTGCATGTGTTTTTAAAATAACGGTATTACTCTACTGGTTTTCGTAATTTCATATTTGGTTGAAAAAGCTGACAAGACTTGGCGATAATTTCAAATCCTGCAATTGGTAAAGAAAACAGAAATAATACTATATATTTAACAATATATTTATATCATACTTCTAAAAAATGTCCAATCAAAACGGAAAAATTTAATAAACAAAACGATGAGTTGCAGCGATCTGTAAGTGACTTGTTTTTGTTATTTATTTTCTACAATAACATCTTACAACAGAAGTATTCGTGGACAAGCGTTATTAAAAAATATATATGTATATGTATATATATATATGTATGTGTAAATCTTTGATGAAACTGAACATTTGAAGTAAATTATTACCACAAAATTTTTATGAATTATGGAATTTTTCCATACACTTTTGTGTATATATATATGTAGAAGATTATGATAAATATTTTTAATTCTTACCCACATTCACATGTGTGTCATCCTTTTCCGAGAATGATCAGTGTGATGGATGACTGTTCTGCCAGTCGCACGATTCGACCCCCAGACCCCAGATTATATATATATATATATATATATATATATTTTTTGGTACAGAAAAATTTGTACAACATTAGTACCGTCGGTTTTTCTGTACCAAAAAAAAAAAAAATATTACGCTCTTAATTTTGATTCTCAATTAATCAATCACTCTGCTTGTTTTTTTCCTACTATATTACAAAAGAAGTTATATATATATATATATATATATATATATATATATATATATATATATATATATATATATATATATATAATCTTCTTCTGAATGCAACAGATGGAAATGGTTTCTTTTCTTTCGTCTCTCATTTGCATACATTTTGTTCCTCTCTGGTGGCTTTGATTTATCACCGTTTCTGTTTTCAAAAATTCTAGCTCATCTTGAAAGGCCATTCATCATTTGCTCCCTGACTCTATTAAGAGATCCTTCCTTTCCCTTCCAAGTTGCCCCCTGTTACTTATTGTATACTCATCACCTTGTCACCTGGTGTGGCTAGACACATAACCAGCAACTGTAATGCCACTCTAACATGAAAACCCTTTTAGAAATTCTTTTCTCCTTGAAATATATCAAGTACTTGTTGAAGTACCCGTCTATGATGGGCACCTGAAATTTTCATCAACTTTCAAGCCAGATTATGAAAATCTTTCACTTTTTTTTTAAACCTAAGATAAATAACTTGTTAAGTTTGTTTTTTTTCTCTTGAACAATTTACAGCATCAAATTGAACTGGAAAGTAAATTTACCAATTTGAATATAAGAAATCAAGTATTTGTTAAATAAAAAAAAAATGAAAAGAAAGAATTATCTTCCTTACTTTTGATTAGTTCTAGAGTCAGTGTCCAGTGTTTAGATTAAAGATTGATCAATGCTGCGATGGTCTTTAATGCTGCATTGGATGGAGAGAATGCTTAAAACGCGGATAAACAGGCAATCATTGTCTTTCATATACACACACACACACACACGCACACACACACACACATACATACATACATACATACATATATATATATATATATATATATGATTATTTTTATTTACACAGACATGTACAAAATCTGCGACACTGGCATGTCGATGTTATCAATCAACAGTTATTATAAACTGAGATCTCATCAGGCAGAGTTAGAATCCGATCTTAACCTTAGATCATATTTGGAAAGAATTCTTTTAAGATCGGATTCTAACTCTGCCTGATGAGATCTCAGTTTATAATAACTGTTGATCGATAACATCGACATGCCAGTGTCGCAGATTTTGTACATGTCTGTGTAAATAAAAATAATCAGATATAAAAGCTCTATTTGATATTGAGCACTTTTTATAAACCCGGTTGAAATTCTTTGGATTACTACCCTGTGGATATTTTACCTGGATTATTATTATATATATATATATATATATATATATATATATATATAATAGGATTTTTTAGAAGATTATTTTAAATATGATTGAGGATATTAATCGAATTAGATCAAAAATCCCTTTACCACTCCAGTCAAACCAAAATTATTTCATTCAATTATTTTAGGTTTTTCCTACACAAAAGACCCGCCTTTTGTCAAGCTTTTATGGATAAACAAGTAAATAATAACTTAAATCACTATAGGATTAATTTCTTTTTTCTTATTAAAACCCCATAAAGACTGGGATTTATAAAACAAAAATATTCATGTTCAATTATAAAAAAGTTGATTATGCTGATATAGTTATATGCCAAGAAGACCCTAGGTATCATATATTATATAACAATATTGCAAAATTTGACTAGTTAGTGAATATGATATCAACTTATAAATAAGAATGCCTTACTTCTACATAAAATTTGATTAAAGTAAAATAAAAAATAAATAAATAAAATTATATGAGTTAGCTCCTTTTCTCCGTTTGGAAAAATTTTTTTTTTCTGTGCGATATGAATGAAAAGCAACAGAATAGTTTCCCTTTGAACAGATCCTAGTGAAGGTAAGGGTTTATCTCCCTTTGATTTAGAAGTCCAAGTAAAGGTGAAGATTCATGCCTGGAGTTAATTTGAAAGGTTAGAATGAAAATATCAAAGATAAATAAGTAATTGAGAACTTGAAGAAAATTCCGTCCGTGCAGAGAATCTGCAAAAATGGATGCCAGAAGACAGAGACAGCGTATTTTTAGCAAAGAGAAGTTTCTTTTCCCAAAATATTAAATAAATTATTTTTATAATCATCCGGACAACACACAAACAGCTAACACCACACTTGCTGTTGTGTAAGATTTTAAAGAAAAATAAATAGTAAGTCACATTTCGTATTCGATTTATTATTTTTGTTCCTTCCAGCTTACATCTTACCCGGAATTTGCATTGCCCACAGCCTTTTAAAAACATACTACTACTATTCGCAGCAATGCTTCAAGCAAACTACCATTTTCTCTCTCTCTCTCTCTCTCTCTATATATATATATATATACATATATATAATATATATATATATATATATATAATGTCTATATATATATATATATATATATGTCTATATATATATGTCTATATATATATGTCTATATATATATATATGTCTATATATATATATATGTCTATATATATATATATATGTCTATATATATATATCTATATATATAAATATATGTCTATATATATATATATGTCTATATATATATATATATATATATATATATATATGTCTATATATATATATATGTCTATATATATATGTCTATATATATATATATGTCTATATATATATATATATATGTCTATATATATATATATATATGTCTCTCTCTATATATATATGTCTATATATATATATATGTCTATATATATATATATATATGTCTATATATATATATATATATGTCTATATACATATGTCTATATATGCATATATATATATATATATATGTCTATATATGTATATATATATATATATATGTCTATATATGCATATATATATATATATGTCTATATATGCATATATATATATGTATATATATATGTCTATATATATATATGTCTATATATATGTCTATATATATATGTCTATATATATATATGTCTATATATATATATAAATATGTCTATATATATATATATGTCTATATATATAAATGTCTATATATGTATATATATATATATATATGTCTTTATATATATATATATATGTCTATATATATATATATATGTCTATATATATATGTCTATATATATATATATGTCTATATATATATATGTCTATATATATATGTCTATATATGCATATATATATATATGTCTATATATATATATATATGTCTATATATATATGTCTATATATATATATATATATATATATATATATACATATATAGACATTTATATATATAGACATATATATATATATAGAGAGAGAGAGAGAGACATATATATATATGCCTATATATATATATATGCCTATATATATATGTCTGTATATATATATGTCTATATATATATATATGTCTAATATATATATATATATATGTCTGTATATATATATATGTCTGTATATATATATATGTCTATATATATATATATATATGTCTCTATATATGTCTATATATATATATGTCTAATATATATATATATATATATAATGTCTATATATATATATGTTTATATATGTCTATATATATAATGTCTATATATATGTCTATATATATAATGTCTATATATATGTCTATATATATATGTCTAATATATATATATATATAATGTCTATATATATATATGTGTGTGTCTATATATATATGTCTATATATATATATATCTATGTCTTTATATATATATATATCTATGTCTATATATGTCTATATATATATCTATGTCTATATATATGTCTATATATATATGTCTATATATATGTGTCTATATATATATATATATATGTCTATCTATATATATATATATATATGTCTATATATATATATGTCTATCTATCTATATATATATATATATATATATATACGTCTATCTATATATATATATATATATATATATGTCTATCTATATATATATATATGTCTATCTATATATATATATATATATGTCTATCTATATATATGTATATATATATATATATATGTATATATATATATATATATATGTCTATATATATATATATATGTCTATATATATATATGTCTATATATATACATATATATGTCTATATATATATATATATGTCTATATATATGTCTATATATATATATATGTCTATATATATGTCTATATATATATGTCTAAATATATATATGTCTATATATATATATATATATGTCTATATATATATATGCCTATATATATATATATATATGTCTATACATATATATATATATATATATATGTCTATACATATATATATATATGTCTATTCATGTATATATATATATATATGTCTATATATATATATGTCTATACATATATATATATATATGTCTATATATATGTCTATTCATGTATATATATATATATATATATATATATATGTCTATATATATATATGTCTATACATATATATATATATATGTCTATATATATGTCTATTCATGTATATATATATATATATATATATATATGTCTATATATATATATGTCTATACATATATATATATATATATGTCTATATGTCTATATATATATATATATGTCTATACATATATATATATATATGTCTATACATATATATATATGTCTATACATATATATATATATATGTCTATATATATATATATATGTGTGTGTCTATATATATATATATGTGTGTCTATATATATATATATATGTCTATATATATATATATATATATATATGTCTATATATATATATGTCTATATATATATATATGTGTGTCTGTATATATATATATATATATATATATATATGTGTGTGTGACTATATATATATACATATGTCTATATATATATATATATGTCTATATATATATGTCTATATATATGTCTATATATATATGTCTATATATATATGTTTATATATATGTCTGTCTATATATATATGTTTATATATATGTCTGTCTATATATATATGTTTATATATATGTCTGTCTATATATATATGTCTATATATATGTCTATATATATATATATGTCTCTATATGTCTATATATATGTCTCTCTCTCTCTCTATATATATATATATATATATATGGGAGAGAAAGATTATTTATATTCTAATAACCACGAAATTCTGTTTTTAATCAAATCATTTATTTTTATTTTTGCATGGCAGAAATGAAAGTCATATATAAAGTGTCACATCAAGCACAGAGTTCGTGAAGAAAAAACAAAAAAACAAACACAGCAGAAAGCGGGTAACACTAACAAGGGAGCCCCCCCCCCCTCACCAATAGGATAACAGAATTCCAATTTGAAATTATCACTCAGATAATATATGTATGCATTTGAGATATGATCATCATCATATATATATATATATATATATATATATATAAGAATTTTAAAGAAATTAAGTTTTGCTTATGAGGGAAAAATATAATTAAAAACTGATCTGAAAGTAATCGTTGCTTTCCTTTATGTGATCCCATCCTGAAATGTATTTTTTTATTTTCAGTTAAATTTCATGTTTTTTGCCTATCATTATTATTGAAAAATGTTTTATTTGGTCCCTACATCCGAAAATTGTTTTGTTTTCTTAAACTGATTGCACATATATCCACTGGAAATTATCTGAATTGAAATTGATAAAGTCTATATGCTGATGCAGAAAATCATAAAAGCTTTTCAAGTTTTACACCGATGTAATATTAATAAAAAATAATTTTTTGGAAACGCGCGTACATATGAATAAACATTGTTAAGTGTTGATTTTCAGAACTGGATTATAATATGTAAAATTTTAATTAATTATGTCATAAATTTTGTAATCTACTTAATTATTATATGAAAGCTCTGCCTAAGATAACACATTAACCACAAAGCTTAATTTTATGTGCAGTATGTAATATATCCTGGGGATTCATAGGATCTTATTTATTAATAAATAAATGTTATATCATATGATCTTCTAGGAATATCTCAATTATTTTGGTTCTTTAAACCTTTCGTTATATGTAGAAGTATGAAAATATATTTATGACAAGCTACACATGGGCGTCCATGTTTCATTCCATCAGGACATCATCAGGCTAAATGCATTTAGTCTGGTAATTTCCTACTGGAATGAAATATGGCTGCCTCTGTGTAGCTTACTTGCCAAAGATATATTTTCATACTATTACTACTAAGCTTTACTAATGTATTAAACACTGTTGAAGTAAATGCTGAAAATATATACACAATATATCATGTCACCTTAGAATATTATACGAAATAATAAAATATATATATATATATATATATATATATATATATATATATATATATATATATATATATAATGTGTGTGTGTGTGTATAAAAATATGAGCCAAAATGGACAAAAAGAAGACCTGAAACTGAACGTTTCACCCAACTGTTGCATGGGCTTTTTCAAGAGTGAAAACTAAAAACGGCAAAAGACTTGAAAAAGCCTACACAACAGTTGGACGAAACGTTGAGTTTCAGGTCTTCCCTTTTTCCATTTTAGCTAATACCATCAGATTTATTTTATCCTTTATTTGTCATATATATATATATATATATATATATATATATATATATATATATATATATATATATATAGTCTTGCCCCAAGATGTGTCATTAGTTTAGTTGCTGATGAAAGGGTGGTATCCGAACCCATTAAGTTGTTTATCTATTGCCCCAGAAACCGACGGTACGAATGGCTAATCAGCATATTATTGTATGATATATATATAATATTTTATTTATAGATGTTCTTTTAATCTGAAGGTGATGAGTTTTTTAAATTTTATATTTCTTCTGTACAGTTAAAAAGATGTATCTCTTATGCTTGATTGGTCCTAAAGTCAGGTTCAAGTGTTTATATTGAAAACCAATCAAAAGCACGACAGGGAGCATGTTAATACCAATGTTTTTTGTTTGTTTGTTTTTTATCAATCCTCAGTTAACTGTAATTTATAATTGTTATTCATAATTATTTATAATTATGGTTTTTAGGTTTTTAAAATGGCCAAGATAAATTAATGTTGTGTATTGACAGTAGAAAACATATCGGTGTGTATTATTTGGTTAATTTACTTTTCTTGCTTAGACCTTTTTCAGTATGGCTAGCTTATCTGTGATCACTTTTTAATTTACTTATTGATGATTAATACACTATACAAGTCCAGACGAGAATTTTGTGACCAGCATCAAAATATTAAATTCGGTTTTTCTTCGTACTTTAGTTGAAGTCAAGACAATAAATTCAATAAAAAGTGGCCTTTTTTTACTATCAAATTGAATTTTTTTTTACTATCAAATTGAATTTTTTTTACTATCAAATTGAATTTTTTTTACTATCAAATTGAATTTTTTTTTACTATCAAATTGAATTTTTTTTTACTATCAAATTGAATTTTTTTTACTATCAAATTGAATTTTTTTTACTATCAAATTGAATTTTTTTATACTATCAAATTGAATTTTTTTACTATCAAATTGAATTTTTTTTACTATCAAATTAAATTTTTTTTACTATCAAATTTAATTTTTTTTACTATCAAATTAAATTTTTTTTACTATCAAATTGAATTTTTTTTTACTATCAAATTGAATTGTTTTTACTATCAAATTGAATTTTTTTTACTATCAAATTGAATTTTTTTTTACTATCAAATTGAATTTTTTTTTACTATCAAATTGAATTTTTTTTTACTATCAAATTGAATTGTTTTTACTATCAAATTGAATTGTTTTTACTATCAAATTGAATTTTTTTTTACTATCAAATTGAATTTTTTTTACTATCAAATTGAATTTTTTTTTACTATCCAATTGAATTTTTTTACTATCAAATTGAATTTTTTGGAGCATGTAATGAGATTCTGATGTCAGAAAGACTTGCACATCAAGCCTTTATAAAGTCTACCTCCTAAGAACTCTCAGCATGACCAAAGATGACTTGACCATTGATAAAAGACGTCAAATCACTATGAGAGTTCCACCTTGAAAATTAGACGATCCAAACTATCAATATTCTCAAAATTAAGTGTTTTTATTTTATATATATATTTTTTTTTTTTATATGGAAATCGCTCCAGACAAGGCATGAAGCCACTTGATGTAAGGAGGTAAAAAAGAAAAAAACTTACTACTTCAAAGTCAAAAACTAGCTAACGATAAGTGTTAGATGAATATATTTCGACTCCGAAAACAGTAATGTCTGAAACATCGATCATGAAATGTGAGGACTAAAGGACAAAATAAGGGAAGCGAGAGTTAGGAGGCTGCTGAAAGTAAATCCAAGTTAGTCACTTTCTACTCTCCTTTTAACTAATGAGTCACCATTTATCAAGGCTACAAAACCACTTGAGGATAAAGGGTAATGAGATGAATAGATTAATAGTTGAATGATGATGAATACTATGAGAGGATTGAAAATCTTAACACCGTGTGTTCTGGCAGAAATGATCTGTTGTTAACAGCATGATGTTAACTCGATTAACGAGTATGCAATGAAATTTAACCGTCAAGTAAATTTACCATCTTCGCCTGGTTTCTCAAATATTCCTCTTCTGCGCATCAACTCAACTGTAAAAAATATGTTTTTACTTTAAATTGGAATAAAAACAATTAAAAATTATTTTTCTTAATCAATAAAGATTTTAATAGAATAACAAAACAAAAACAACGATTTTAAATTCTTATCAAATACATTGAGATTAATTAACACAAAATGGGTGGATTTGCTGTAAGGCACCGTCTTAATTGTTTTGTTTTTCTTGTCCTTCTTTTTGCCCCTTTTTATTCTTTGTTCCTATTTTCCTCCCCCTTTTTTTTCTTTCTTTCTTTTTGTTCTTCTTTTTGCGGTTGTTTTTTTTTTGTTGTTCATTCTTTTTTTTTCTTGTTCGTATTCGTGTTTTTTTTTTATATTTTTTGTTGTTTTATTTTATCTTTGTTGTTGTTTATCTTCGTTTTCTAGTTCTTCATTTTTTCATGTACTTTTTGTTCATTTTCTATTTTTTTAAAAAACTTTTTCTTGGCTTTGTTGTTTTCGTCATTCTTTTCTCTCCCCTTTTCTTTTTCGTCTTCGTCGTTTTCTTTGATATTCTTCTTTTCACCTTCTTTTTCCTCTTTTTCCTTCTCCATTCTCCTCCTCCTCTTCTTTTGCTCCCCTCTCTTGTTTTTATTGTTCTTCTTCTTCTTTTATCGTCGTCATTTTTGTTTTTCAATGCCTCCTTCATTTGACATCGTTCTACCTGTGTGTGTATTTGCTATTTTGCACTCAACAGAGACAGAGGCCACAGAACTTGGGTGACAAAGGTCAGCCATCAAATATTTGATATGTCCTCCTCAGAAATTGAGATAACTTACAAGCTGTGATTAATCAAGGAAGTCTTTTTGTCAAAGAAGCTTCTTATTACATGGATATATTCTTACATACACAATGACTGGATTATATATATAGCTGTGGCGTAACGGATATAGGTGCTTAGTGATAATTAGTTGTAAGTTACAGTCTTATGGGGGTTAAAGGATTGCTGATGGAACAAGAGAAAGTTCCACCCATGGATTTAATATATGGTTCATTCGAAATTCCATACAGATTCCTGAATTCGACATCAAGATTCTCGAGTTCAACGAATTGCACCAGAAGAAGGTTGGAGATTACATCGGCCGGAACATTGATGAGAATAATAGTTCAAATAATCCATATATATATATATATATATATATATATATATATATATATATATATGATATTTTTCTTTTAAAAAGTAAGATAAAAATAAAAAATAAGGTTTCTGGATTTTGTTGGTTATCTTTGTTTTATGTGTTTGTGGGGAATCTTTTACGACACTCAGCAGAGTAAAAACGCTCAAAAAACAAATATTCAACAAATAAAAGTAGCTGTAGGCTGTAAAAGTTATTTTCAAACTTGCCTGTGTCTTTTCCAACTATTAAAAAGATTTTTAACCCGTTTTAATTGCTATTTATTTAAAATTTAAGTATTCGGCACAGCAAAATCGCACAAATCCAAGATGGCCGCATAGTGGAGGGGATCTAATAACATAGAGGACAGCCGCCATTTTCTGTTTTGTCAAATTCGATGTTAAAAAAAACAAGAATTTATTTTTTTACATCTAATAAAAACCCATTTATACTACGTAAAAATAAAAACAAAATACATAGGTAAGTAGAAAAATATCTATTCTCGACGTAGGTCCACTTTACTTGCTGCAAATTTATATTTTTAAACCCTTTCTCGTTCTTTTTTTGAACCCCATTCGCGACTCTGCTGAGCGTCGTAAAAGATTTCCGTGTTTGCGATCATTTACCAATTCCATTGTTAGTTTTGCCTGTAACGAATTGATAAATAATTTTTTTGTGCTGAAGATTATTTTTCTGGATATTAAAAAAAAAAATTCTAAAATATATGTACACAATAATATTTGTTAGTGTTGAATTTTTGGAGTATGATTAAAAATATTGATTTTTTTCTCATAAATTTTGTATTCTACTGAGTTATAATATATATATATGTATATAACTAGCAGAGCTACCCACACATCGCCCGAGGTTCTAATTTTCTTTAATTACAAAGATTACAAAAAAAAGTAAAACCAAACAATCTGCTTTATATTGTAATTTGAAATGTTTAAATTAATTTTGAGATGAAATTAGAGTAAAAATATTTATGCCCCAGGTGTGGTTCAAACTCATAACTTCTGTCTGTAAGTATGGTGCGCTAACCGATTGAAATTTTTAAATTGCAACGTTATTAAATAAATAAACCTGAACAGCCGCAGTATTGCGCCCGAGTTTTTTCTCTCTCTTCCCCCCCCCCCCCCCCGCTTTTTCTCTTTACAGTTTTACAACAATTTCAGCTATGGACTAGTAATTTCTTTCTCCTTTTCTCTCTCTCTCAAACATTTTACGATTCAGTAAAAAGGTCGGCCATTACTTTTCCTTCTCATTTCTGTCGGTAGCAAATGAAAATGTTTGAAAGATGACCAAATCTATAAAAATGTTTTGTTTTTTTCACGGTGTACATGAGGACAGTGGGAGTAAATGTGATTGTGAGAATAAAAACTCTTCCCTCCTTCTCTATTCATGACTAATAAAAATAAAATATCGACCTGGATTAAATATCAAATTGAATGAAATCGATTAAGAATAATACTTTAGTTTTTAACAACACTGTTATAGAGTGATAACATTCCTTGAGACAAAAATGGACTGTGTCCAAAAAAAGACTATAAATAGTATTATTTCTATTTGTTGTATTATTTGTAATATGAAAACGATGATGAGAAGATATTGGAATTCTTAAAACAACAAGAAAAACAGTGGAGTAAAAAAAAAACAGCATCAAGAAAACTTTGAATGCCAGGTGAAATCGTTTTCAGACTCTTAGTCACTTTCTCTTGTGAACTTTTCTAAGGTAACACTAATTCTATTTCTCAGGATTCTGTAATCAATTGAGAAGAAAAAGATCCAGGAGATTATTTTGCTATTAACAAAGATTTTTAGTGAAAGGAGTTCACTTTCCAACACACATTGGTAATACTTTAATCTAATCAAAAAGAAGTTTGAATACCATACTACATTTGCAAGCGTAGTGAATAAGGAATGTGAAAAATTCAAACGCAGTAAACTTATTCCAGATTTGTTCAAATGTCTAATATTTGTGCAAGGTCTTACATCTCCAAAAGATACCGAAATAAGATCATATCTACTATCAAAACTAGAACAAAATTCTGAATGAATATTACAAAATATAATGGAAGAATGTCAATGAATAATAAATCTGTGCCATAACACTGTAATAATTGAGGAAAGAGATATTTCACATATACACTCAGTCAAAAGAAAGCACAATGATAAAAAACTTTTTTTTTCAAAATTAATCTTAGTTATGGGTGCGGTCAAATACATTTATATAAAAATTGTCTATTTTAAAAATGTCAACGTCGTGTCCATATGTTATTCTCAAAAAATTAAAAAAGAGTATTTGCATCGTATGAATGACTTATAACTATAGCGGCTTTATAAAAAAAAATTTAAAATGCTTCACAGAACTTTTCCATTTTTCATTATATTTCCCAGCATGCTGTGTTGTTAAAGTTCTCAACCTATAGCTGTTTCAAATTTTTAAATAACACCATCCTATTACAACACACGGACACAACATCAACAGTGTGAATAAAAAAGGATCTCACTAAAAATAGGTAATATTTATATTACTAATATGAAACTCCTCCCATCTCTAAAGATGAAATTTATTCTTGAAAAATTCAAGATCAAAGTTATACAAAACATTAAATCAAAAGATAGTTGTTTCATATGAATGGCTTATAACGGCTTTTTAAAAATTATTTATAGCTAGTGAAACCTGTCGCCAGGTGTTGCACGGGAGAAAGTACTACCTATTGCATGACGTCGAATAAAAAAAGAAACGGCTTATTGTTCTTCTCCCCCTCTACCGTGTTGGCGAATGTTTTAAATAAAGAAAAAAGTGGCAGAATAGAATGGGATTGAACACTGAAACTGGCGATCATGAAACTTCCCGTCTTAACGACTGCGCCACGGTTTCGAGTTAAAAATACATGTGAAAATAGGCCAATTCAGCTAAGCTTGTTTATTGGCATGCGTGTTATGTTAACATTTAGCTTCTGCCGACCAAATGTAATGTTCAACAATGATACGGTTTAGGTCATTTGTAGTTGATGAAATAAATGGATTTGGGCAAGTTTTCTATAATATGCGTGTTAAAGGTGTATGATTTTGAAAATGTAAATGTATCGGGGTCTACGAGTATCTTGGCGCTTATTGAATTAAATAGGATGTCGATTCGATGAAGAAATTGTAGCCGCCATGTTGAATGAATAAATGTTGCAGGAACTGTGTTCATTAATTTCATTAACTTCATTCCGGAATGAATATAAATGTAGAAGTCATAAGTAGAATTAGAAATAGCGTAATCTGATATTCGCGGAAAATTATCGGGGTGAACGGTAGCGGTAATTAAGTCTTTGCGTATTGCTTTATATTATGTAGTAAATTAATACCAGGCAAATAATAAATAAGAACGGAGTCTTTTGTGAAAATTAAACTGTGTGTATTAGTTCCCGGTGTCGATGAGTGGAGTGACAGTACAGAATTGTTAGGGAGAAAAGTTTTTGCTACCACCTATATGGAGTTGGTTTGGCGGAGAGACGTAGATGGTGGGCCAAATGTAATATTTAGTGTTAGCTAGAAAAAAATAATAACAAATTTACTAAAACACACTCGAGTGAATAAGTGTAATATAATGGTGAGTTTAGTAGCCTGTGATTCATGTGGTTATTTTCCTATTCTCTGAGAAGGTACAGGGGAAAAATCGTCTCTACTTTATATATTAGATAAAAGTTTTATTTATACAAACATATCATGGCTGCATAACATCCAAGGAAATGTTTCAGCCATAGCTTTAAAAAGCCCAAAAAACATCAAAGCCTGTCCATTGACCAATTCTAAGACCGATTTCGGAATGTTCTAGGATGACCAGATGGATGAAACATGAGTATCCCCCCCCCCAAAAAAAAACTGTAATGTAAAATATTCAAATAACATAATTTGTGTGTGTGTCTGATGGTTAAAAGAACAAGTAGTATGGAAAGTAATATGAAGAAAATATTGTAATGATAGCAACCGAGATGAAGATACTCGAAAAACGAGATCAATGTTTGTTAGTGAATAGTTTTCTTGTTGAATTTGGGGGGGGGGGGGGGGGGCTTTTTCTCATCTTGTTCCAGATTCTTGGAGAGTGTCAAACATGTTCTTTTATTTGATAAGCAATTAATTGATGCTGTGATCTTTAGAAGCAATGGTTGCCGTTTCATGATTTCCTTCCTTCAAGTCTCCTAATATTATCTTGAACTAAAGTCCTTAAAAAAAAAATACTTTCTTTGCTGCACTATTTTTCAAGATCACAGAAACCTATGCCAGTATCTCTTTGGTGTGGTTGCCATATCCGATAAAATATCCCAAGATAGAAAAATAGTTTCCCTTACAAATATGCCAGCATTCAGGATTTTTACTTTAATCTCGAAATTCTTTAATCACGATTTTATCATTTTTGTTGAAAAAATGATAACACAATTTAGTCACGTATGTATAACAAAGTCAGAACAATAATTGATTGAAATATCTCGATGCAGTGTCACAAGTCTGCAGAGTAGTGGACCAGAGACTACTTACCCTGATTGGGTCTTTCGGAGGAAGATGGATGATGTTGAGGAAGATGGATGATGTTGAGACTTGAAACTTCTCATAATTCCAGAGAATTTTTATTTATTTTGAAAACTTACAAATACTTGAACTGGGGTTTCAAGAAATACTTTAATTCACCATACACCACGAGGGAAGACCCATCTGTGGAACACATTACCACGAAACTGCTTCCCTACAGACTACAACATGGTCGTCTTCAAGTAAAATGTCAACAAATACGAGCTGTCTTAAAAAGTCGATTTTTGTCCATTCCGTTCATCTATTTGAATCCTCTCATGGTGTTTACTTTCATCTTCCAGTTGACAATCGCAGTAACCCTTATCCTCGAGTTGCTGTTGGTTTTGGTAAATGGTGACTCATTAGTAAAACAAAAAACAAAACAAAAAAAAACATTCATAAACGAGATCATCACTCTTCTTTTGTTTTGTTAGTTTACCTGGAAGCAATGACAACTGGACACCCCCACTCAGCAAAGCACTCACATGGGGCCTCGCCACCGGATGTAGTTTAATGTCATACTCAGGACAATTTCAAGTTAACAATAATAAAGAAACGAATTTGAATGAATAAACAATTAAAATAAATATTTCTAGACACACCATTTAAAAACTAAGTTAAACAACGGAACCCCATTTTTATATTTATATACCGTCAGAGTCAGATAATGAGGGGCGTCGAGAAATATACAAGACTCTGATTGGTTGAGCATGATTACATGTTTAAGAAGAGAGGTATATTTGAAATAGTCGGTAGTCGATGTTTAGCAATGGTGATATACAGAAGCCCATATGGCATTTTTGTCCCCAGGATTGCCTACAAAAGGAAATACCAATAAAAAGTTCCTAGAAATTTATAGGCAACTAACCACTAAAAAAAAAAGAGAAATTGGTTTGCAGAATCAAATAAATTAACAGGTGTGCCTGTGTTCATCTATTTATCCCAAGTCAGCTTCCAGCTATTTAGTGATGGTTGTGTACAGAACCCCATCTAGGGCTTATGTGCTGCATAGAAATGGTAATGGGATGTTCCTATGAATATGCATCTCGTTATTCATAAAGAGAGAGATTGGTTTTGAAGAATAAAATAAATTAATATTTGGGAATATTCAGCATATCCATGTTCATCCATTTATCCAAAGCCAGCTTTCATCTATGAAGAATGACATTCAAGATGGTGACCATTCACAATGTAGGAAGTCCAGATACCAAATCAAACTAGTGGAACGATCACTGTAGAAATAATGTAACAATATTCCAATATGTTGCTATAGTGATTCCCTCACTCCCAATCAGTTATACATGATCAACAGTAGGAAATTCCGTTTTGTGAACAAATCAATATGTTAATTTATTAAATCATTAAAAATTAGAGAATTGTCCCAGCCCTTATTCAAAATATAAGATGCCTGCCCATTCATCAGTTGTTAATGGTTAATAACACCCTACCTGAGGGTCCAACATTCAAACTGCTTGGCCTAACATTCATAGGTAACATGAATTGGAAGAAATACATAGAAGACATTGCCAAGGCTGCTGCAAAGAAGGTGGGCTCCCTCTATTGTGCTAGAAAACTTCTCACACCTGGCAGTATCCTATATCTCTACAAAGCCACCGTCTGTCCATGCATGGAGTATTGTTGTCACATCTGGGCTGGTGTACAATCCACTCGTCTTAGACAGGGTCCAAAAAAGAGTCGCTAATCTTATAGGTCCCTCATTATCCACCAAGCTTCAGCCCCTGTCCGATCGCCGCAATGTTGCATCCACATGCTTGTTTTACAAATACTTCAATGGAATATGCTCTGATGAACTTGCTGCTGTGGTGTCCCCTCAACATAAATAGACCCGACCAACTTGACAATCAATTAAGTTCCATCCATTCACTGTGGAAGTCCGCAGATGTCGGAGGGCTTTCTCGAGCTGCAAGCTTTTGGAACTCTCTCCCTACTCCCTGTTTCCCTGACTCTACCCACATGAAGAAATTTAAATATAACGTGAACAAATATCTCGCTGCAAAACTCTTAACTTAGGATGTCCCCTATAATTTCTGACCCCTTACCCACAGTAGCCCCCTACGTCTCAGTGGTAATGTGCCTTGTCTGGGGTTAATTCAAGTTTTAAAAAAAGTGTTTTAATCTTTAAACAAAACCAGTGGAATCAGCAGATGGTTCAAAATTATTAAAAGTTTTTTATTTTCCCATTATAATAATAAAATACAATAAAAGAGTTGGGTAATTTGGTTTAATATTGATCTTTAATGTCATTTAACATTGGGAACCATTTTTCATAAGAAAGGTTTATGAACAAGAACATAGGAATATGTATATACATGAATTAGTAGCACCAGTTGTCTGAAACTAATACTAACTAATCATTATATACATTCTGAAATAGTCCATTGTAAAAAGGGTGTTAGTCGTTCTGTAGAACAATATTTTCGACTCGCAGTAGAATACGTCTAAAAGATAGATATTAAATATGGGGTATTTCTCATCGTGCATCTGTTCAAATTTGTTACCCTGGTTCCATCATAAGAATTGACTTATTCAAATAAATATACTTTACTTGATATACAATTCTTGCTAGCAATTATTATCAAGTTTCATTCAAATTCGGTTTCCTTACAATAATAGCTGTTCGTTAATGAATATTTACCGCTTATTGCAAATGTTTTTAAAGAAAATGTACGAACAATTCATTGTATAACTTGTTTTTTATTGTTAGTAAATAAGATGATCATTTCTGTATTGCCGGTTTGACAATCAAAAGATCTACAAGATAGCTCAAGTTATATCTTTGTATGAGGTCATTTCACATGAAATGTTATATTGCAAGTACAACAATTAGAATCTTAGGAAATAGTAATTTCAGTGATATCTTTGTATTAGGTCAATTGAACGTCATATTTTGGGTTTGACAATAAAAAAAATCTTTAAAAAGTTATGTTTTTGTATGCGGCCTTTAAGCATGAACTGTCATATTGTCTGTACGTCAATCAAAAACTCTGAACAATCACAGTAATTCAATATATTTGTTATAAACTATAAATCCCACTTAGTGATGGTTGACACCAAAGAAGTAAGAGCCATTTGAAAATATGAATTCAAGCCTGGGCATTATACAACTCAAGCTGTCAATAACATACACAAAGCATTCAGAGAAATTAAAGCTACACTACAACCTGCTTATTGTTGGTTCAGTAACTTTAAATTAACAATCTAGATATTAATAATGGACAGAGGTTAACTCTAACTTGTTCTTGATAATGATGAATTATTGGAAGCAGTGTCCGATAATTCATTAACAGCTGTTCAGAAAACTTGCTAAAAACTTTGGTGTTTCAATCGCTTGTTTAAGTTATATAACTTCCCTATGAAAACCAACCTTCCTTTTTATGGAAGGCCCTATTAACCTATAGTCTTCTACATTTGTTCAGCTGTTCTGAGTACTAGCCCTGTCCTATAATACTAAACCAAAATTTCGGTATTCTCTCAATTTCCTACTCTCTTTCCCTCATTCCTTTTCACACTATTTTCTCTGTGTTCATTCTTCTACTCGATTATTGACACTCACTGTCTTTTGTTCCTTTGTTTTTCTATCAAACATATTTACAGATGGCTGTCTTAGTGCCACATATTGAGATATTCTATATTTCATCCTATACCTCCATTGTAGCTTTCAGTCGAGATGGACAAAATATAGTTTATTAAAGCCATCTGGAATTATAAACGTCTGATTTTATTTATTAAATGCTTGTGGGGTTTAAACATTTTTTGTTTGGTCACTACTGTTAACTTATCTCCCTTTGTATTAAGATAAAAAGAGTTGTGTTCCTTTGGGACAAGTTCTTAGAGTGATCTCTCTTGTTTGTTGGTGTTGCTTATTGACTGAGAAAACAAAGATGGCGGTATGGACAAACGGATGTGTGCCTATCATTGGATTTATGTGATAAGTAAACAAACATTGGTAGCAAAAGCTGTCTTCTTTCGTGTGATGAGAAATTATCTTGGTCATCAAACGTTGAAACACATTTAAAAGAATGATGGCTTCTTTTACAAAACACCTACCTATTTTGCTAAATGAAGAGGCATATGTGGAATGGAAACAAGAAATAGGCATATGGTCTATATTTATAGACTTATCTAGAGGAAAACAGGGCTCCACTGTAATTTAAAATATAAGAGAATGTGTTCGACATTTGGCAATAATGGATATCACTGGAACAAATGGATTGAAATTTACTTACAGGATAAAAACACAATGGCATATATGTCATTTATTCCTACAAATGGTTGGACCGGAGTTAATATAAATAATTTTTGGAACGCTATGAATTTTTGTATAAAGAATTACGGAAATTTGGAATTACTCTGTCAAAAGGAGTCCAATGCAGCAAATGTATCGGAGGAAAATAAAAAAAAAATTAGCAAGAACCACATGTTCAAGCTTGATATATGCAACAATGAAAGATATATTGAAGAAAGTGTTTTCTGATATTTCATCAACGGAATGTAAAACCTTTCCTGCTATCAAAGAAGTTGAAACAGTAAAGTACAATAGATATAGAAGTATAAAGGAACAACGACATTACAGGGGATATAAAATAAATTCTATAAGAGAATGTGTTCGACATTTGGCAATAACGAATATCGGTGGAGCAAATGGATTGAATATAATTATAGACAAATTAAACGAAATTTACTTACAGGGTGAAAATACAATGGCATATATGTCATTTAAGGAGTTTTATTCTGGAGTTAATATAGATTAATTTTTGTTTGGTACAAAATGAATTTCTGTATCAAAAATTACGGAAATTTGGATTAATCTGCCAGATGGAATCCAAGCCTTTTTTGTTCTGAATGCAGCAAATGTATCAGAAGAAAATGAAAGATTAGAAAGAACCACGTGTTCCAGCTTGACATATGCAATAATGAAAGATACATTGAACAAAGTGTTTTCTGATATTTCATCAACGAAATGTAAAACCTTTCCTGCTATCAAAGAAGAAGTTGAAACAGTAAATTACAATAGATATAGAAGTATCAAGGAACAAGGACAGACAAGGTAAGATAATGCATTGTTTTAAATGTAATTTGACTAAGCATTTTGTCTGAGATTGTACGAGCTTCAATTCTAGAAATAATATCAATGTTGTTGTGGATTCAGACCAGGTGAACTTTACTTTATTTAATGTTGATTCATGTTGTAGAACATTGATAAATGATTCTTATTCTAATGTAAAAATGTCCAATCTTGTGAAAGAGACATTGGGTATGGTAGTGTTAGACTCTGTTTGTTTACGGACTGTTGCTGAAGAACTTTGGTTTAACATATTCTTTGATACATTAAATAACCGAGATAAGCAGTGGAAACTTAGGTCTAACAGGATATTTTGTTTTGGAGGCTGACATGAAGTGTCAGAGGTTATATTGAGGCTGACATCATAAAAAATGATTTATCCTGTTATCAAGTCATAAATCAATGAAAACTGCAGGAATACTACTAAATTTAAAAAACGACAGTTGTCGCATTTTTGGCAGATATATTAAATTGCAAATGATGACTTCTGGACGTTATAGTCTTCCACTAAGTAATGGTTAAAAATGCACCAAGCATAGTGTTACATTGTGAAACTTTAAAAGGATTTTCTCGAGGTGAAAAAAAAAGAAGGCTGAGAAATTACACAGACAGTTTTCTCATGCATCTAAAGAGAAATTAATAGTTTTGGTTAAAGGCAGTAAGGCATTGCATGATAAAGAATTTCTGAATCAGATCAAAGATGTTTGTGATTCTTGTTCGATTTGCCAGAGGTGTAGGAGATTCTCTCCTCAACCAGTTGTAAGATTGGCTATTGATAACAAGTTTACTGACACTGTATGTTTGGATTTAAAGAAACATTGACATAAGCAATGCTGGATTCTGCACCTAATTGATACATCCACTAGATACTCTGCTGCCACATTGAAGAAGAGCAAAGAATTTTTAATGTAGATATTTTATTTGGGAGCTCTGAAACAGATTTTGTGTGACAATGAAGGAGAGTTTAATAATGAAGGCTACCAACAGATGAACAAAAAGCTGAATATTGAAACATGCACGACAGCTGCAGTAAGACCATTCAGCAATGGTGCTGTTGAACGTCACAATCTAATAATTGCTGAAGCAATGAAAAGAACATTAGATGATGAAAAATGTAAGCCAGAAATAGCTTTGCCTTGGGCTGTTAGTGCCAAAAATGCACTTCATAATCATTTTGGATATAGTCCAAATGAGCTTGTATTTGAGTCAAATATTACCCCCCCCCCTCAGTTTTGAATGATCGGTTACCTACATTTGAAACTGCAACAACTAGTGATATGGTTAGAATAAATTTAAATGCCCTAAATGCAGCGAAGAAAAGCTTCATGGAAGCCAAAGCAAGCAAAAGAATTCAGAGAGCCTTGAGATATAATGTAAGGACTTATGTGGGTAAAGGATTTGTGACAGTTGACAAAACTACACAGGATGACATGGTCCTGCTAAAGTTTTTGGAAAAGAAGGTCAATGTGTATTGATCAGACATGGAAGTGCATTTTTCAGGATGCATCCATGTCACACAACCGAAATCAACGGGAAAATATAAAACCAGAAGCAGAGGATGAAAATCTTCTTTGTATTGAATTTATATTCTATTTTTGGATTGAATGTTAAGCAAACAAAAAATGGGATTATTTTAGATCAAAATCTATATGCCTTATCCATAATCTTACGGCTGAATCAATTTCACATTCATCTATACATTATCTATGTTTTACTAAAACTCTGCTGCTGTTATTTGTTATCTTGCTTGCTTGTCACCGTGCACACTTTTTATCTGCACATGAATGTTTTAGATGGCGGGAGGAAGGGCGAATAAAAGACAAATGATAAGAGCAGTAGTGGGAGGAGGAGGTGTCACTTGATGAAGGAATTGCAAAGAATTGCAAAATCCAACGAATGAGGAAAATACAAATTCTTCAAATAAGATAAATGAAGGGTTGGAGGATGAAGATGAAGGACAATATAATAACAATTCTAATAACAATAGAAAGAAAGTGAAAGATAATTGTATAAAACCAAGTAGAAACGAAGTTGTAGAATATAAATTGAAAAGGAGTGACGAGTGGAAAAAAGGAATGATCATGAGCACACAAACGAAATCAACGGGAAAATATAGTCATTGGCTAAATATAAAACCAGAATCAGAGAATGAAAATCCTCTTTGTGTCAATTGGGATCATGTTGATCAAGGGAGAGAATTTCCTCAAGTAACAGAAGGAGTAAGTTATCAGGAACATGCAGCTTTGCTTAATTATGAACAAGAACAAAGAGAAGATGTGGTTGATGCAAAGAAAAGAGAATTAAAAAATATGGAAGTTAGTTCATGAAGTATATAAATGTGTGTTTGACATGGGGCAAAAATGTATTTCAACAAGATAGGTGATAACAGAAAGATTTGTGAAGGACAAAAAGACAATGAAGGCTCGTCTTGTTGCACGTCGATATGAAGAAGATTCACATAACTTAAAAACAGGCTCATATTGTTAACGGTCTTGATTATAATGTGACAGGTGGAGACTTTTGATTTTTTCTCGGCATTTAATTTTTTATGATTGAATGTTAAGCAAACAAAAAATGGGATCATTTTAGATCAAAATCTATGCTTCAGCCTTATCCCCAATAGACATAAAGAAAGGAAGATCATTAAGGAAAAATGATGAATTGAGTCACGAGGAGATAACAAAGCTAAAGAGATTGACAGGTCAAATGATGTGGGTATCCACCCAGACTCGACCAGATGTATCGTTTGATGTGTGTAGAATGAGTAATATTGGAAAATCTCCAAAGGTGAAGTTACTCTTCGAGGTAAACAAATCACTAATAAAGTTAAAATCAAGGACAGGTTAGGGTTATCTTTTTCCCGACAAGGGAAACCTTCGAATCTGAATATTGTTTTTTTATTCAAATGCCACCTATGCTAGTTTAAAGGATGGATCTTCACAGGGTGGTTTTATCATCTTTGTTTGTAAAAAGATGAACAGAATGGCTCCTATATGCTGGTCATCAAAAAAACTTGACTGTGTAACAAAAGGTCCATTAGCTTCAGAGACTCTTGTGCTTAGTGAAGCAGCTGATGCTGGTAAATTGATAGCCGCTATGCTTCAAGAGATATTCAGACTCTCTAGATTGCCTGTAGTTCTTTGTAAAACGGACAATGTGTTTCTGGTAGAGACTTTAAACTCATCAAATCTTGTGAGTGATCAGCATCTGAGAATGTGACTAGAGTGAAGGAAATGATGAAGAAGGAAATTCAAACTGAATGGATTAGGGGTTGAAAACAGGCCACAGATTATCTGACAAAGATGAGACCTCTTCTGAAATTCTAAGACCTTGTTGCAATGAGGATTTGTTTTACTTTTGTTGTTTTACTTTCGTTGTTTTATTTTTTATGGAACTGTAGTCTTCACAAGAAGACACCAGCAATGTTAAGTTATCTCCCCTTGTATTGAGATAAAAAGTTCTTGGAGTGAGCTCCCTTGCTGGTTGATTATTGACTGGGAAAACCAAGATGACGGTTGGGACAAACAGATGATGTGTGTGCATCATTGGATTTATGTGATAAGTAAACTAACAACTACAATATTTAACATGTTTCTAGGAGGAATTGTAAATTGTGGAATTTTATACTGCCATTGTCATTTAAAGCAGTGTTTCCCAACCTTCTTTCCCTTGTGGCCCATTTTCAGCGTCAAAAGAAAACTCAAGCCCACATAACCTTCAATAAAAATTTCGAGTAATACGGAAATGTTTTTTATTAACATAAAAAATGTAGTAAAAATGTCAATGACTAAACTACTCTTGCTGTCTATCTATCAGTTGAATTTCCAAACCTTGGTTCAACCTCAAGCGTAAGTCTCCTCTCTTTTCAATCTGCAACTGATGACGTTTCTTTGTGAATAAATCATTCGTTGCAGAAAAACGTGTCTTAACCAACCAAGTGGTGGGAAAGCCAAGTAAGAACGGAACTACTTTTTCTAAGAGCAATGGATGGGATGATTCTACTTTCAGCCATCCAATTAAGTCATCATTAAGTTTCAATATTTGTCATTGATACTTTGTTCTCCTTTAGTTCAAGAAGTTCTCCAGCAATAATGGGATCAATGTTTTCCTCACTTAAGACGTCAAAATGTGTCATATCCATAATCCAACTAGGCGGACTCATTTCGATGATATTTTTAAATCTTCTGGTCATATCTTCCCTCAAGCTTTGCAGGTGGTCAGTGCAGCTTGTGATTACTTCTGGGCTTTGAGCAGTTTTAGTCAAGTTATAAAAATAAGCAAATTCATTCTTTTGTTGATGCATCTTCCAAAGACTTAATTTGTTAAAATTTCTCAGCACAATCTACCAGATTAGCGTGTCTTGCTGAGTTGGTTGACATGCACAAATAAGTCAGCCAGGTAGAAAATCCTTGATTTTGTATCAGTGTTTTTCATTACTGAAAACAAAATGTCAGCTTTACCTTTCTGCTTCTTGCTACATACCTGTGTTTCAGCAAGACGAACAAGAGAATTTCCTTTGGAAAGCCACCAAACTTCAGTGTGCATGAGAACTGTCTGATGGTTCTCACCTTCACATAATTTATGAAATAGGCGGTCATGCAAAGCATTGGCTTTAACAAAATTCACTGCTGAAATAGCAACTTTCAATGCCTCTTCCATGTCACCATTGAGAGATTTAGCAGCAAGATGTTCTCGATGAATAATTCAATGAATTGTCAATACATGAGGGGCAACTTCTTTTAATTTCGCAACAAAGCAATTGTGCTTGCCAGTCATAGTGCTAGCACCATCTATTGCAATGTGCAACAGATTTGACAGAGGGACCCCATTATCGTGCAGATAGTTGCAAACAGCCGCATATATGGTGTCGCTTCGTGTTTCAATCAGCTTCTTCATGAATAACATCTGTTCATGAATTGCCATTGCATCAATATATCGAACACATGCAAGTAATAAGACAGAGTTGTTGATTGTTGTCTCATCAATTTGTAGTGAGAACTTTGAAACTTTTAATTTTTCCACCAGCTGTTCCTCGAGGTTTTCAGCCATTTCATCCTGCCTTCTCTCAGGCACGTAGCTAGACTTCTAACTTAGGGGGGGGAGGCATTTGGGGGGGGGGGGGGGGGGCAATGCCTTTTTGGGGGGGGGGGCAAGGCATTTTTAGGAGGGGCAAAACTAATATTGATATTCTAATATGAGTGACGTTTTGGTTCAGTGTGTGTGTGTACTGATATATAAATATAAATAAGTAGATACAAAATTTCAATGTATTTTATATAATCTAAATATATTGTTGTGTATTTCGGTAGGTACATGTAAATAACAACATCAGCATAGTAAAGCACATAAAGCATAGTAAACACAGTAATAATAACATAAAGTTCGTAAAATAAGGTAGCTACTTGCTAGCTCTACAGAATTCTATTATAATCTTCTATTTGTACGTGGGGTTTATACCCTACCAAAGCTGTTTTTTCTTTCAACTTCATCTCGGGTGAAATCTATGATTTTTTTCTATGTTAATTTCAAAAATGTTGAATGTAACATTCACAATTTTTTAAATTAATAGTTGCAACTGACAACAAAAAGAAAAAACGTATTTGAGATTCGTGATAAAATACAAAAATAATTTTTTAAACTAATTCCCACTTTCATTTGAAAATAATTTAGGTTGCTAGTATTGATTTCTATCTTTTGAATGAAGACAACACTTTCTTTTATAAATTAAAAAAATATCTTTAAAAGAAGCTGGCAGAACAACACCGTGAATTCATTTTGTGTTTATATTACATCATGTGAATTATAATTATGAAATTGATAATTTATGATATTAAATAGTGTGAATTAACAATATTTAAAAGTATATATTTGGTAAGTTGACAAAAAAAGACAGATACACTGACAATCTCTTTCACCAAGAAGGAAACAGGTGAAAAGCATCGAGGCTTTGTTTCCCTCACCACTTGATCTGAAACTAGCGCAGTTATGTTTGAGTTTGAGAACACGTACATTTAAAAAAAATTTCTTTTTACAAGGTAACATGAATTTAAATCATATTTAGATGTTATTATGGTCAATAGATTTATTTTAACTGGTAGTTTAAAATCCGTAAATATTTATTATGGTATCATTAGTACCAGGAATGGAAAATTAAGTTTTAAACAAAATAAAATCCAAAGAAGCGTTTTTGAAATCGGAAATTATGTTAATAATTGGTGGGAGGTCCCCTCTTGGTGGGTGGCCCAGGGCCCCAGCCCCTTGGCCCCTTAATCCGGCCCTGCTGTAAAATATATTACACAAAAGTAAATACTGGTTCATAATGAAGAAGTATAGTTGACTAGGAAATATAAGAGTATTTATATTTATAATATTTTTTGGATCACAAATTTCAGGGGGTGCAAATGTAATTGCAGGGCCCCCCCTCCCCTGGCTACGTGGGGGGCTTCTCTTCGCTGTGTCATTAGACAAGGGGATTGTCTGTAGAATATTGGCAGCCTGTTCTTCTAGCAGTTCTTTAGCACCAATAAACATTGCTGGCTTCACCAGACGTTCTGCAATTGTGTGAGGCTTACCCACCTTAGCAATTAATTCACAAACTACATGGTTGACTTTTAGTGTCTTCTTCTTCTTATGCTCATCTGCTTTTTCCAGAAGAATTCTAAAGATTTTGGTGCATTCTTTTGGCGTAACTCCACTTTCTTCTCGAAATAGCTGCGCTCCTTTCCTACAGAACCAGGATGCTTCAGCTGTTGATGAGCTAATCATTTTGATTTCTTCATGGAATCATTTGTCATTACTAACCCACAGTCCACACATTCAGGCTTCTCATAATCAGCACTTGATGGATGGAAGCCTAGTAATAAAAAATCTTGCCGGTAATTGCATGTAGTCTTCCTTTTTTTCAAACTTGATGATTACATTGTGGAAAGTCAGAGAGCTAAACGGAAAATAAAAGAAACAGTAAGCATTATCAATGCATTTATAATTTTAAAAAACACATAGAATTTCAACCCCCATATATTTGGGGGGGGGGGACCCACTCCAGTCCCAATGAAAGCTCCAGGCCCATTTCAAAATTCTTTAGGTCCACAAGTGGGCCTGTGAGCCCACGTTGAGAAACACTGATTTAAAGTACTCTTCAATCTCCAAGATGTGAGGGCAGAAGCCTTACAAATGGAATAGCCTAGGAACTTGCTTCTTCTAAAACGTGTAAGATGTGTCTTTGTACACTTTTTTAAAACACTCAAATTTTTGCTCTGGTTTTAGTCAAACCTGACTTTGAGATTTAAAAAAAATTCGAATTTGATAATTTGAATTCCTTATCTTTTATTCCTTCGACTTCGTCATTTAGCATATCTTTTCCACATTCGATGTGCATTGCAATGGTATGAAGTGATTTTTTTCCTTGAAATTCTATCACTTATATCCTGAACAGAATTTGTTGTATATGGATATGGTGTCTCTTCGACTTAACGATGCAATCTCAAAGGAGGCACCAAGTTGCATGTGTATTTGTCAACAATGGAAAAACTTGGTAAATGGTGCCAGAGAAAAAAACTTTCACATGCAAGTTTTTTGGCAATACGTCATATTCAAGGTTTTTATTGTTAGCAGCTGAAAACTGTGGCACAGACTTTCAACTATGGGTTTCATGGCAACACATTCAGACATTTCTCGTCAGTGGCAGAAAACATCAACACCTGGTTTTTGAAAGATTCTTCCCATATGAGCATGTTGGGTTCTTCCTAATGTCTTTTTGTTTTATAAAAGTGACAATGAAATCGGCAATTGGTGTCTCTTTTAGACAAACTTGAATTCTTTAAGGTTTCTGGAGAAACGGTGTTTCTTTTGAAATTGTTTTTCTCAAAAGTTTTGTTTTTGTTTTAACATCTTAGCAGCGTTAGCCATGGATTTTTATATGGGTTTTTATATGAGCTGTTTTATGTTTTTATATGGGTTTTTATATGGATTTTTATATGGATTTTTATATGGGTTTTTATATGGGCTGTTTTATATTTTTATATGGGTTTTTATATGGGTTGTTTTATGTTTTTTTATATGGGTTGTTTTATGTTTTTTTATATGGGTTGTTTGGAAGAGATGCTTTATGTTGGTTATGAAAACAGTGGAAGGTTTACTTGTTCAATTGGAGACTTGGAGGAAAGCTATGGAAAGCAAATGTCTGAGAGAGAACGTTACCAAAACCAAAGTGATGATCAGTTGTTGTAGCGTTGGAAAACCTTCAAAAAGAGGAAATTTCCCCTGTTCAGTTTGTGGAAAAGGGATATTAGGAGTAACTCAATTTTTATGGTTCTTGTAAGCATTGGATACACAAGAAGTGCAGTGGAATTACAGGCGGGTTGAGAGATGATAACCAAGGCTATTGAGATTGTTCAGAAGTTTTGTTACCTTGGTGATACCATTGGAGCACAGGGTGGAGCTGATGCGTGTGTGATTGCAAGAGTTAGGATGGATGAAGTTCAAAGAAACTTCTGTCATTACTAACCAGCAGAGTGTTACCATTGTCGACCAAGGGAATCGTCTATCAGGCATGTGTATGAAGTGTGATGATGTATGGAAGTGAAACCTGGCCAGTGAGGATTGAGGACATGCGTTGCATTGAGAGAAAGGACATGAGAATTATATGGACAGTGTAGGGAGATGTGTGCAGAATAGGAGACTACATTTGTTTCGTCACATTTAATGAATGTATGAAAGTTCTTTGATTAATTGATGTAGAACAATTGAGGTAGCAGAGTCAATAGGCAGAGGAAGGTCAGGTAAAACGTGGGAGGAAGTGATAAAAATGGACTGGAGAGAAAATGGGATAAATAGACCTGGCCAGAAATAGGTTACTTTAGAAATCAGTTTTTAAAAGCAGTCCAAAACATGCCAATGTATGAAATGGACGTTAAACCGATGATGGTGATGATGATCTTCCTCCTCCTCTCTTCCTGTTCACTCAGTCATTTGTTTGTTTTTATTTTAAAACCCTTTTTCTTGTCAATATTCCCCAGCCTTAAGCATTTTTGTATTTTCCTTCACAATTTTATTTTTATAAACAATTACGTGTCTGGTTCTGTGAACTTGAGTAATTTTAATGAGTTTCATAAAAATTGGTATAAATGTATTAAATATTACCAGCGAATATAATTCCTTTATAAGTTTCATAAAAATTGGTGTAAATGTATTAAATATTACCAGTGAATATAATTCCTTTATAAGTTTCATAAAAATTGGTGTAAATGTATTAAATATTACCAGTGAATATAATTCCTTTATAAGTTTCATAAAAATTGGTGTAAATGTATTAAATATTACCAGCGAATATAATTCCTTTATAAGTTTCATAAAAATTGGTATAAATGTATTAAATATTACTAGCGAATATAATTCCTTTATAAGTTTCATAAAAATTAATATAAATGTATTAAATATTACCAGCGAATATAATTCCTTTATAAGTTTAATAAAAATTGGTATAAATGTATTAAATATTACCAGCGAATATAATTCCTTTATAAGTTTCATAAAAATTAATATAAATGTATTAAATATTACCAGCGAATATAATTCCTTTATAAGTTTCATAAAAATTGGTGTAAATGTATTAAATATTACCAGCGAATATAATTCCTTTATAAGTTTAATAAAAATTGGTATAAATGTATTAAATATTACCAGCGAATATAATTCCTTTATAAGTTTCATAAAAATTGGTATAAATGTATTAAATATTACCAGCGAATATAATTCCTTTATAAGTTTCATAAAAATTGGTATAAATGTATTAAATATTACCAGCGAATATAATTCCTTTATAAGTTTCATAAAAATTGGTGTAAATGTATTAAATATTACCAGTGAATATAATTCCTTTATAAGTTTCATAAAAATTGGTATAAATGTATTAAATATTACCAGCGAATATAATTCCTTTATAAGTTTCATAAAAATTGGTATAAATGTATTAAATATTACCAGCGAATATAATTCCTTTATAAGTTTAATAAAAATTGGTATAAATGTATTAAATATTACCAGCGAATATAATTCCTTTATAAGTTTCATAAAAATTGGTATAAATGTATTAAATATTACCAGCGAATATAATTCCTTTATAAGTTTCATAAAAATTGGTATAAATGTATTAAATATTACCAGCGAATATAATTCCTTTATAAGTTTAATAAAAATTGGTATAAATGTATTAAATATTACCAGCGAATATAATTCCTTTATAAGTTTCATAAAAATTGGTATAAATGTATTAAATATTACCAGCGAATATAATTCCTTTATAAGTTTCATAAAAATTGGTATAAATGTATTAAATATTACCAGCGAATATAATTCCTTTATAAGTTTCATAAAAATTGGTATAAATGTATTAAATATTACCAGTGAATATAATTCCTTTATAAGTTTCATAAAAATTGGTGTAAATGTATTAAATATTACCAGTGAATATAATTCCTTTATCAGTTTCATAAAAATTGGTGTAAATGTATTAAATATTACCAGCGAATATAATTCCTTTATAAGTTTCATAAAAATTGGTATAAATGTATTAAATATTACCAGCGAATATAATTCCTTTATAAGTTTAATAAAAATTGGTGTAAATGTATTAAATATTACCAGCGAATATAATTCCTTTATAAGTTTCATAAAAATTGGTATAAATGTATTAAATATTACCAGCGAATATAATTCCTTTATAAGTTTCATAAAAATTGGTATAAATGTATTAAATATTACCAGCGAATATAATTCCTTTATAAGTTTAATAAAAATTGGTATAAATGTATTAAATATTACCAGCGAATATAATTCCTTTATAAGTTTCATAAAAATTGGTATAAATGTATTAAATATTACCAGCGAATATAATTCCTTTATAAGTTTCATAAAAATTGGTATAAATGTATTAAATATTACCAGCGAATATAATTCCTTTATAAGTTTCATAAAAATTGGTGTAAATGTATTAAATATTACCAGTGAATATAATTCCTTTATAAGTTTCATAAAAATTGGTGTAAATGTATTAAATATTACCAGTGAATATAATTCCTTTATAAGTTTCATAAAAATTGGTGTAAATGTATTAAATATTACCAGCGAATATAATTCCTTTATAAGTTTCATAAAAATTGGTATAAATGTATTAAATATTACTAGCGAATATAATTCCTTTATAAGTTTCATAAAAATTAATATAAATGTATTAAATATTACCAGCGAATATAATTCCTTTATAAGTTTAATAAAAATTGGTATAAATGTATTAAATATTACCAGCGAATATAATTCCTTTATAAGTTTCATAAAAATTAATATAAATGTATTAAATATTACCAGCGAATATAATTCCTTTATAAGTTTCATAAAAATTGGTGTAAATGTATTAAATATTACCAGCGAATATAATTCCTTTATAAGTTTAATAAAAATTGGTATAAATGTATTAAATATTACCAGCGAATATAATTCCTTTATAAGTTTCATAAAAATTGGTATAAATGTATTAAATATTACCAGCGAATATAATTCCTTTATAAGTTTCATAAAAATTGGTATAAATGTATTAAATATTACCAGCGAATATAATTCCTTTATAAGTTTCATAAAAATTAATATAAATGTATTAAATATTACTAGTGAATATAATTTCTTTTATAAGTTTCATAAAAATTGGTATAAATGTATTCAATATTACCAGCGAATATAATTCCTTTATAAGGAAGAAATATCAATTAATTCTCTTTGTTAATTTTAGTGATGGTAGAATTTGTTTTCCATCTGACCTGTTTAACAAGAGTGTCACGTAATCTAAAATCGTGTGTCATGTGTTCTTAAAAAGGAAGCAAAAGAATATCTTATCAACTCTGCGCATTCCATCATTCTCAACAACAGATGAAAGGAAAACAATAACAGAACATTATTTATTACTCATTATCGAATTGTTTCTAATTAAAAAATAATTAAAACTCATTTTTTTTTTTTTCGTTGAAATGTAATTCGATGTAGTCGTTTCGAGTATGGTGTAGCAGAGGTGAGAGGTGCGTATTGTCAATTCGATTGAGCATGTTCCATTTTTGCTCTAAATTATTGCCTATTAATTTAGCAGGTATCTCATTGTTACTACAAGTGTGAGTATCATCACATTATCAACTATTTCCTTTCAAAGCATTAAATGGCCAAATGGAAGTAGTCTATCACGATTCACCAAGTCTGGCACAAAGCTATGGGGGATTCAATCAAAAAGACAATATCTGCCTAAATTGTTGAGATGAGGAATCATTATTTACATAATCTATACCATTTTTTGTGGTTTCTCTGTCTCTGTGAAAACAAAACCTTATACCAAGATCAAGCACAATTTTTTTTCCAAATTTTTTTTTTTTTTTTTAAATCTTTTTTTTAACATAGTTCACCCCAAACAAGGCAGGACGCCACTGTAGACGTAAGGGGCTACTGAGAAAAAAGAAGAGGGGAGAAGGTAGGGGGCAGTCAACCTAGATTGGGATCTGCGCAGGAACCAAACAGTAATATTAATTGTGCAGTAGTTTTTTCTCTCACCGTTTCTTTTAAGAGATCTTATTTGTTGTATTTTCTACAGCACCATTTTTTTCTGTTATTTTTGTAGGA
Organism: Sepiola atlantica; assembly: GCA_963556195.1. Classification (NCBI taxonomy): domain Eukaryota; kingdom Metazoa; phylum Mollusca; class Cephalopoda; order Sepiida; family Sepiolidae; genus Sepiola; species Sepiola atlantica. The sequence goes on along the minus strand of OY744522.1, from coordinate 21,134,702 downwards.
AGCCAAAAAGAATTTCACAAACGACTTCTAATTTTTTTGCAATCTTTTGATCATCTATCTATCTATCTATCTATCTATCTATCTATCTCTTCATCTATCTATCTATCTATCTATCTATCTCTTCATCTATCTATCTATTTATCTATCTATCTTACTCTACCTAACCCCCTTCTCTCTTTGTATCTATGGAGTATTACGGCATCCATAAATAGCAAGGCAAGGTTTTACTTTATTTTACTTTTTTTTATTTATAACTTGAAAATTATGAAAATTAAAAACTAAGAATAAAAATGGTAATAGGAATTTACTAGAAGAAGCAAAATATATCGGATTCTCATTCATTCCCGGGAAATGTCTGCTAGCGTTCCGTCTTGCATTTTTATTATTCTGAAGTACTAGTTTAGAAAATAGCTGCCTCACTCAAGATGGTGGCTATTAATGATTAACAAGAATGCATAACTTCAGATAAAGGGAGGTAATCAACACTTAATCAGCAAAATACTGTTGCTGCTGCTGGTTGTTGCTGCTGCTGGTTATTGTTGTTAAGTGAGTCGGACTTCTGCATAGAACTCAGAAAAATCATTGCAGGTTTTACCTCTGACACTGAGAGCAGCAAGGCTCTGCGGTTGTATGTAGAGTCAGAGAAGGTTTGGCTCAGAACACACAAACGAATGGCACAGAAGCAATGTTGTCATTCTCGCTCCATTTATTGGCAGTTCTGCCCCTGGCACATCTTTGCTTGCCACAGGCTGAGGCAGAGACGACCAGAGGATGATGGGTCCTGATGTCGACTCCTCCTGGATTTCCACAAGAGCCCTGTTAGTCAGGTAGCTTGGACACTACCACGTTGTCACTGCCCCTACCATGGTGAGGAAGAGTTAGATTTTCGGGGACTGCTGCTGCTGCTGCTGTTGGTGATGTAGCTTTTATCAAGGGGTTATAAAATTAGAATATTTGAAATTCAATTTATACATTTTTATAGCAACACACACGTTAGAGATCTGTGACTGCCATATTGAATATATGTTTTTTGAGAATGCACGGGGAAGGAGGGTGGCGGAAGTAAAATAACAATGATCACAGAATTTTGGTTGCATTTACATATCTACAAACATTTCTCACAAACAAGGTTTGTTAAGGACCTATGTAAGAGGGGCATAATACCACATGATACATACTAAAGATAATTCTAAGTAAATGTTCCAAACACAATCGAAATTCATGTATTGCCAGGGTTAAACACATTATAGAGAATGCATGGGCTATGCAAAGTAAATACAATTTATTTTGATGATGTTTAGGAATCATTCTTCATACAAATTCTTTGACTAGTAGAAAAGGGATCATTCTAAGATTGCTAAAAGGACCCTGGTTGGATATCTAAATGTAAACGATGGTTGTGTCCGGTAAATAGGACATTTGGCCATAAACATGTCCACTCCACTCGAAACCCACACCAGGAAGAGGTCAGGCCTCGATTACAAATCTTGCAATATGCATGTGTGATTTTTTTTTTATACTTCAAAATTAAAGAGTTCATTCTCACTTTGCATAGTAATGAATCAGGGAAGATAACTTGGATCTGGTCCAAGAGCCATAACTCCATAATATTCTAATCCAACTGAGTTATCCAGTTGACTTCCGGTGTCGATGAGTTTTAGCATCAACCTCTTTTCTTCAAATGATCCAGAAGAATGTAATGAATTAACAAGGGATCTGTTATCAGAGAAATATTTGCATCTTTCCCTCACTCTCGTATAAAATTTCTTCTAAAATTGTTTTCATTCAAGTTTCAAGAAAAATGGAATGAAAAATCCACGGAACTTACATACACCAATTTCACCAAAATACTAAATGGACTATTCGGAAATTGAAAAAAAAAGAAAGAAAGTCTTATCAAGCAAAAACACTTAAATAATGTTTGCCTATATATATATATATATATATATATATATATATATGAAGAAAAAATAGTTTGGATAGAATTTCACAAAAAAACGGAGGTATCTGAATTAAAAGAATAAATGGAAATGTCGATATAGCAACACAATGCAATCAAATCATGCCTTAAATTTTAGACACTTTCTAGAATCAAAATGATGTAATGGATTTTGATCTAAATTAGAATAATGATTCTAGGTGTAAGGGGACATAAAAGTGGTGCAACACTGTTCTGTTTGGGAATTAATTTTACGCATCTTGGGATGGGTATTCTTCTAGTATATATAATAAAGTAAAGTTGGTCTATTTTTAAACTTTTGTCATCGATAGCTTCCATCCTACAAAATCAATATTTTATTCTGAATAGGCAGTATTATATATATATATATATGAAAGACAGAAAGGAAAAAAACAATTAAACGCAGGAAGAAATAAAAATCAAATGAGAGATTGGACTGGTTTCGTTTGGATCAATGAACGTCTTCAAAAAATATTCATGTTTTGCCGTTTTTTCAATAAATTTTCAAATCTTCACTTTTTCTGTTGATCCGAACAAAACCGGTTGGTTTTTATTTCTTCTTGTGTTTAATTCTTTTTCCTTTCTGTCTTTCATACATTCTGTCTCCACAACATTTCCTTTTAGGATATATTGTGTATTTTATCCTCATTATATGTATATATATATATGAAAATCAGCTTTCCAAGATCGGAAACAAACTGAATCAAAATAGCAGACCTTAAACACATAATGGGATTAATATCCTTTTAGAACTTACAATAATATATATATATATATATATATATATATATATATATATATATTTGAAGTGAGCTTTAATTCTTGTGAATTTTGGGAAAAAGATTCTATGAATGACAGTGTGTAACATCTATACTATATTTGTCATATCTCTGTCTCTCTGAACAGGAATGTAATTGAACACTATACCGAGATTAATTTTATTAGGATTCTTTATTTTTTTTATATTGTTTGGATTGTGTTCACGTCAGACATCCATAAGCAGTCAAGACCACATTTACTATATAATTGTTTAAAGACATATAAATCAAGCTTGATTTGGTGTTAAATTAATTGGGAAAAAATGTTTTTAAAAAAAAAAGTTTAACGAATTTTTTCAAAATATTTATTTATTTATTTATTTATTTTATTTTCTTTCTTCAAAAAAACTTTTTAAAAAATACAATTGATTTGGCATTAAATAACCTGAAAAAGGTTGATATGCTGTAAAACAAAACAAACAAACAAACAAACAAACAAAGGTCAGACATCCATAAGACCACATTTTACTACTTCATTTTATTTTATTTATTTCTTGCACATTGAAAATTATAGAAATTGCAGCAAAAAAAAATGCTGGAAGTAGGAGTACAGAATTTTCCTCATTCATTCACAGGCTATATATATATATATATATATATATATATATATATATATATATATATTATAATATAAACTGAAGTAACAAAATAAGGTATCAATCAAATTTTATTAGAATTCAAAGTTCAAGCAAAGTATCTTAAAGTCCTTAGCTCATGAGTTTTCAAAGATAATTCTTCTCTTCAGAGGACCATTACTGCAGTTACACTACTACAGGTAATAAAATTAAACTTTGAAAATATATAAAAATATATACAAAAATACATAAAAATATATAACATCAAATATATCAACCCCAAAACATACTTTTTTTGTTAAATCTATATAATCCATCCAAGTCATACAATTTGAAAAACATTATCAGGAAAGACATCCAGAGGGTTGACTGAAGATTAATCCAGGTGATGAAGTACCAGTCCGAATACGAGAAATTGAAAGAGCTGACAAAGGTTATCCAGTCGCGAAATGCGTCAGTATGTGTATATATATATATATATATATTTTGTTAAGAGTGTAAGGGTGAAAAGTCCAGAAGGATAAACGTAATATCTATCACATCACTGTTTCATGTCTTGTAAACTGCTTAACCCTCTGACTATTTCCAATTCTCGTTTGCCTCAGCTATTACATAATCTGTTTGGCTCATCATGGCTTAGTATTTTTATGATCTCCCCTCCCCTTTACTCTATAGCAATACTTTACCTAGACTACACAGTATCATCATCATCATCATCATCATCATCATCATCATCATCATCATCACCATCATCATCACCATCATCATCATCATCATCAAGAACAACCCTTACTATAATCTTAATAAATTTCGCCTGTGCCGTCAGTTTATATAGCAAATATTTACATATGTGTTCCGTTAGATGTCCAGTATGTACAAGTATTTTACATGTGTACTGTTTATATAAATACTAGGTGGACACATGCCACAGGTAACATGAATTGGAACAAATACATTGAAGACATTGCCATTGTTCGACAGTGACTTTGTTGCTGTCAGATTGATGTTAGGTTCTGTTCAGTCTTAGGCATTACCTTCTCTCAATGAAGGGGAATGCTGACGGGGCTGCTTAGGCATTTTTTGTAGGCCAGAGTGCACTTATCCTAGTGTTCTGGCTTCTCAAAACCACACCTGACCTTGTGTCTAACTTCCTGGCTAAAATGTAAATAAACTGAATGAAACTGTTGTAGAAAAACTGGACATTTTCAACTTTGTGCAGAGTTCCTTCTTCGTCTCAATATGCAAGTCAGTCCATGCAGAATCCCTCTACTAGATGGTAAAGAAAACCGTTGTCTTTTTAAAAATGAACGGTTTTCTTTACCATTTAGTAGAGGGATTCAGCATGGGCTGACTTGTGTGTGAATTACCGTTAAGAGCAAATGATTCTTTTAGCAAACAAAGTTTCATTCCAAAACTCTCTCAGTCTGTAAAATAATTATACATATTAAAGACTCCCACATCGAAGTGTTGTTTCTTTTTGTTTGCGTTCATATGTGGACGGGAATTTGGTGTCTATTGAAAGGTAACATGAATTGGAACAAATACATTGAAGACATTGCCAAGGCTGCCGCAAAGAAGGTTGACTCCCTCTACCGTGCTAGTAAACTCCTCACACATGACATTATCCTGTATCTCTACAAAGCCACCATCCGCTCATGCATGGAATATTGTTGTCACATCTGGGCTGGTGCATCATCTACTAGTCTCTCCTTCATTGACAAGGTCCAAAAAAGAGTCGCCAGTCTAATAGGTCCCTCACTGTCAACCAAGCTCCAGTCCCTGTCCCATCATCGCAATGTAGCATCCTTGTGCTTGTTTTACAAATACTTCAATGGATTGTGCTCCGATGAATTGGCTACTCTGGTGCCCCCTCGACGTAAATTCACTAGACTAAGTCGACAATCAACTAAATCTCATCCATTCACTGTGGAGGTCCCCAGATGCCGGAGAGCATTCTACTCAAATATCTTCTTTCCTCGTGCTGCCGGCCTCTGGAACTCCCTCCCTGCTCCCCCGACAGTACTGACATGCAGAGGTTTAAAACTAATGTAAACAGACATCTCGATGCGCAGATCCCAATTTAGGTTGACCCTCCCCTCCCCCCTTATCCTCTTTTCTTTTTTCTCAGTAGCCCCTTACGTCTACAGTGGCTGCCTGCCTTGTTTGGGGTGAACTATGTTAAAAAAAAAAATTTTTTAAAGACGGGCCACATAACAAATACAGTGTTCATTTTGTTGTTCATTTTGTTGTTTAGTGTCTGATGTTCAACATAGGATTTAAATGTGGAAATTATTGAATCTGCGAATGTATTGAACGTTGATCACAATATGGAATATTCGAAGCCATTTAGGACAAAGTTAAAAATAATATGCTTTAAATAGATTTCTATCTTAACATGATGTACTTTTATCCTTTTACAACATTTTATCATAATAAATAAAGTAAAGTTAATGGGAAGGAAGACCCGTGGCTGCATAGACTTAAAAGTGAGATGTTCATTAAATACACAAGAAATCAGGGAAATAGAAACCAATAGAAAGGTTTATATAAATATTCAAACATATAAAATTTTCTGGCATTAAATCTGTAAAAGCTTCTACTTAAATTTGAATGTGATGTGCAGGTGCGGCTATGCATAGTAAGATATAAGTGTGTCTGACTAGAACGTATGTGTGACAGTGGCATGTAAGTGTGATAAGCTTAATAGTAGTCGCTGTGAGAAGAGTTCAAACGAGATTTTTTAAGTAATATGCCTTGAACGCTGGAACAAGTTCTAACCGCAACTACTGGTTTGATTTTGGGATTTTGTTGCTTTTTATAATCTTGGTGAAATCTCATGGGTTCACGAAACACAAACTTTGTATTTAGGCGGAGACACCTTTATCATTATTAAAAAACTGTGTTCTGCGGCTACGGTAGTCAAATGACATCCCGTAGTCTGCAATCAGTCCTCCATGCTAGTGCCAGGCCATCTGGCCTTGTCATGCGCAAGTTGTACACTTGATAAAATGAAGTTGTTTCGCTGTACGTAGTGGTCCTAGTCCCGCCTGTTGAGGTCAGCACGTAGTGTGCTCAGCAGATTTGTGCAGTGCCGTCCTAGTCGCGGTTGGTAGGCTTGTGAGACACCTTTAGCTGGGTTAAAAATAAACAGTTTTGTATTTATTGAATTTACCGGAAATGCAGCATGAAGCCACATGTGTTTTAAGACAATTTTAAGACACTACAAATTTATTGTAGAGGATTCAACTGACAACTTTTAGATTATGAGACTTTTTTTTCTTTGATACATCTCTGTATTCGCCTCCTTCCACCACTTTTGTCACATATGCTCTTCACTGCCACCTGTTACGTCATGTTCGGTCGTGATCGGATGGATAGATAGACAAAACCATAAACACCCACACATCTGGTTATCATGGTTATTGTTAAGCCCATGTTCACCATTCACCTTTTTTTACTGATACTCGTATCACACAATTAAGTTTGCAACCTTTACAATATAAAATATTTCGTTTTTTTTTGTTACTAATAATAGCAGCTGTTGCATGTTTATCATTTTGTAGAAAAAAAAGATTTCCTGATGACTTTTTTGGTGTTTTTATTGCAGGATTTATTGCAGGATTTCATTAACACTTAGCTGCAACATGATCAACTCAAGATTCAAGAGCAATAATTTATCGAGAGATTACTGATCAATATTAATGTGTATTAAGAGATGCAACCTTATTTATACTTTCTCAATAAAGTGTTTAGTCGGACATATTTCTTCATGCATAGAACATAATACAGTAGAAACATTGATTTCCTTAGACTAATATTTTTATGATGATTCGGGTACTGGAGCATTTATCCGGTTGGGATTAGATACTAAAGATATTTCGGGTCAAAATTAAAGGGGGAAAACTCAAACAAAATACCATATAATTCCAGTGTAATCTATATTTTTAAAAAACGGACTGGAAATAAATGTTTGAACTTAAATGAAGCATTTATTTAGTAAAGTGGGAATTAAATGCTCAACACATCTAAGTTAACAAACTTTTAAAAGATAGTAGTAAAAATCATTTGTGACATGTAATTTTTATATTTTGTTCCAAATTCAGAACTTCCCTCTTGGGTAAGCTGGATTTTCCCCACATATATCTTGTATCCTCTGGTGGGCAGGCAACTAAATAATGTCAGTACAAAGAAACCCTATTAACTCTTCCAGGTATAGGTAACAAATGTGGTTAAAAGTATGAGAAATTGTTATGGTAATCTTATTTAAAGACACACCTGGCATTTGATTCTTCCAAGTATAGGTTTTATCGCTTTGGTAATTTTATTTATTTTAAATTACACAAATGGTTTGTTTGAGTAAGAATAAATAAATAAATAATAAATGTAAAGTATTTAAATGGAAATTAATGTGTTTGTTAAAAACTTCATTTAAAAAAAAAATTAAATTTTGTTTCCAATATATTATTTGTTTATTGTTTTTTAATATAGATTTAAGTAGTATTTTTATGACTGAAGTATGGAAATTAATTTATCATTTGTTTATTGTTTTTTAATATAGATTTAAGTAGTATTTTTATGACTAAAGTATCGAAATTAATTTATCATTTGTTTATTGTTTTTTAATATAGATTTAAGTAGTATTTTTATGACTGAAGTATGGAAATTAATATATTATTTGTTTATTGTTTTTTAATATAGATTTAAGTAGTATTTTTATGACTGAAGTATGGAAATTAATTTATCATTTGTTTATTGTTTTTTAATATAGATTTAAGTAGTATTTTTATGACTAAAGTATCGAAATTAATTTATTATTTGTTTATTGTTTTTTAATATAGATTTAAGTAGTATTTTTATGACTGAAGTATCGAAATTAATTTATCATTTGTTTGTTTTTTAATATAGATTTAAGTAGTATTTTTATGACTGAAGTATCGAAATTAATTTATTATTTGTTTGTTTTCTTAATATACATTTAAGTAGTATTTTTATGACTGAAGTATCGAAATTAATTTATTATTTGTTTATTGTTTTTTAATATAAATTTAAGTAGTATTTTTATGACTGAAGTATCGAAATTAATTTATTATTTGTTTGTTTTTTTAATATAGATTTAAGTAGTATTTTTATGACTGAAGTATCGAAATTAATTTATTATTTGTTTATTGTTTTTTTAATATAGATTTAAGTAGTATTTTTATGACTAAAGTATCGAAATTAATTTATTATTTGTTTATTGTTTTTTAATATAGATTTAAGTAGTATTTTTATGACTGAAGTATCGAAATTAATTTATCATTTGTTTATTGTTTTTTAATATAGATTTAAGTAGTATTTTTATGACTGAAGTATCGAAATTAATTTACTTTCTAAAGACTTATATTTTTTTTTAAAATAGAGTAAGAGGCTTTTTTTTCTTTCCAAAATAGTATAAGTCAGTCACAACTGGGACAATTTTTATATTTTGTCTCAAATTCATAAAGCCCCTTTTTGGGGAGCTGGATTTTCCCCACGCTAAATATACCGACCTTGTGTCCAAGTTTGCCCTGGTGGGGAGGCAAATAAATGCAACATCCTATAAAAATGTCAAAGAAACCTTTATTTTATTCCAAATAACAAATGCATTTTGTTTTGTGTTTTGTGTTTTGAGTGTAAACCGTGAGTTTTTTGTTTCCAAAATATAGTAAAAAAAAAAATAACAATAGCAATCGTTGCTGCCTGAGGTGTGAAATCTGAATCACTTACCATGTATGTCTTTGCTACCAGACAACGTGTACAAAACCCTTATTTAACCTTGGAAGTAGCGTTATATGAGGTGTTTTTAGGCACCGATTACAGAAGTTATATCACTGCAGCTTCACGTGACAGCTAAATCTTCCAGAGATTTCCTAAAAAAATTTCCACATTTTTTCTATATGAATGCCTAACTAGCAAAACTATTTTTTAAACCGTTCATAATTAATGTTTGGTATTATTAATTTGGAATTGCATTGACTTATTTTTACTATCTATATGCAATAGTTTCGTCTATATTAGCAGTAATTAAAGTTATTTAATAAATGAATTTGAAAAATAACTACACCACCTTAAGTTTAAACTATCAGCGATCGTTTATGACCTTACTGAGGGTCGTGGCTCGCTATGAGTGAGGCATAAGCGAGAAGAGAAAGGGAAAAGGGGAAGGGAGAGTGTGACTGTCTCTCTCTCTCTCTCTCTCTCTCTGCCTCCTTTCTCTCACCCTCTTTTTGCAGTTTTTACATTTTTCGTGAAAAATAAATAAGTTTTTTTTATTAGTTAAGTTAATGACTTATTTGTAAAGTTTAACAACAAACTTATTTTTTTAATGTTTACAAAGACCTTTTCACTATTCTCATTGACAAATAAAGACAAAAGTTTAGTAGAATTGTGATCTGTCAAAATTATGAAAATAAAATAGATTCGTATTTTGGTATGATTGTAGATTAACGTCCTCCGTTAAATTACCCCCACCCCCCAAAAAAAATATTCAGCGATTTTGTCGTTTCGCAGTCAAAATGGCGGACAATGAACCATCTGCTAATTTCCGAATTCACAAATGAGTAAGTAAACCCAAATAAATTGTTTTAGACTAATTTCAAATTTACCTTAAATTATTTTAAAAGAAATACAGTTGTGAAATTAGTCCCAAACAATTTATTTGGGTTTACGTACACATTTGTGAGGTTGTAAAAAAAAATCAGAAATTAGCAGACGGTTTATTGTCCGCCATTTTTGACTGCGAAACGACAAAATCGCCAAATATTCTACATTTGTAGGTGATGACGTGTGAATACTCTGAAAAACTTGATGAAAAGAAGAAAAAAAAATGATTTTAGAATTTAAACTGGAGTAAAATTTTTGTATATAAATTTAATGTAAAATGATTCCCATTTTTAGGGCCAGTTTTAGGGCAGTTAACTAAATTCTTTTTTGCTATGGGAGTTAAATCTGCTGCGTTTTTTTTTAGGGGGGTACTTTTTGAGGCGATTACATGCGGTTCTATGACCTTGCCACTCGGACTTAAGGTTAGTGGTAAAAAGATTTTGTTAAGTTCCCTAAAAAGAAAAAAATGGCCCCGAAATTGGGAAACATTTTATGTTCAATATATATACAACTGATCCTCCACTCTAAATTCTAAAATATTTATTTTTCCGTTTTCCACGGTGTTAACACATAATCGCTTAAAAAACAGCATGCCATTTTTCGGGTGGGGGGGGGGTATTAACAAAGGGTGTAAATCTACAAATTTACCTATATTTAATTTTTTTTTTTAATCTTATACTTTTTTTTTTAACCCTACGCCCCTTTTTTATTTTTATTTTAAGCAATTAATTTTAGTTGTTTACCTTTCCCGTAAAAATTAAATAAATAACATTAAAATTATCTAACTAATTAAATATTTTATGGTATAAATAAAAATATTAAAAGTTTGGATATTATTGTAGATTAATCCCTCCTTCCCTAATAAAATTAGTTTCTACTATTTTAGGCGCTTACGTGTGAATATCCTGAAAAACCTGGTGGAAAGAGAAACAAAATTAGAATTTAGAGTGGGGGATCCGTTTAGCATATAAATTTAACATAAAATGATCCTCCATTTTCTGGCCATTCTATGGTATTATGGCAGTTAACTATTTTTCTTGTCATTAAAGATTAATTCTGTGCGTTATTTATTTGGGGGGGGCTTTTTATGGCGATTGTGTGTGGTTTTATGACCTTGCCAGTCTAACTTACAGTTAGTGTTAAAAAATATATTAGTTAACTTCCCTAATAATTTAAACTGACCTTAAAAAAAAAATCTAATTTTTATAAGGAGGGGTTTTAATTAAGCTGAGGCTGTTAATCTACAAATTTACCAAAGTTTTTTGTTAAAATTATGGAATTCTCTGACTAAAAAACATTGTTTTAATTAACGCTTCCCCCTCACAATTAGGTCCTGGGTATGACCTTAAAAGACATCCAGTGGTGAGGCCCCCACTTGGGAGCTGTAGGGAATGTGGAGTTGACCCTTAGTTGCCATTGCTCCCAGGTCCACTCTGGCCTGGAGTGGTAGTACCTGTAAGGGCCCCATCTGTGGGTCGAATAGAACCTACTGGCGCTACCAAATCAGGCTGTCTGAAGTTATTGACTTCCTGACTGAAAATGCATCAAACATTGATGTTTCATTGTTTTTTTCCCTTGCAAAACTCAATCATGTTCTGTAAAACCCCAAACAAAAAACAATTTCCCTCCCTCCTCTCTTCTTCCCTCCCCCTTTCACTCAACCAAACACCATGAATAAATACTTAAACATATAAAGAACTTGAAGCATAAAAACCTTCACCAAAATGACCAGATTCAGCATTAAATAACCCGAAAAGGGTTGATATGTCGTAAAACAAAAACAACCAAACCAAAAACCATGATTAAACATTTGAAGATATAAAGAAGTTGAAGCATAAAAACCTTCACCAAAATGACAACAATTCAAAATACCAAAGCTCTAAACTAATGACTATAAATTACCTACTGACTTAAGACTCAAATGAAGGATATTTCATTCTACATTCATGACAGGAAATGACCCTTAGGGTTGATGTGCCATTAAGCAATATCTTACCTTACCCCCCTAATTAACTGCTTCCTAGTGGGCGGTTAGGTTTTGCTAGTTAGTAATAAATTAAAGAATGTATTATTATTAATATTTATCATTAGTTGTTTGATTTGCTGCTCAAAGCAAAGATGTCGGACATTTTAATTTACATGGCTTCCTTTAGAAAAATATTCTGGGTAGGATAAAGTATATTTGCAAAGAAATTAAATTGGATTAGATTTTATTGTTCCTAACAACATAGATCAACATTAAAGAAAAGAAAATGGCTATTCAGAATTAAATATATTGTAGGGGGAAGCTAAAAGTCGAGAAATAGATTGACTTTATTTTATTATATATATATATTATATGGAAAAATATAATTTTATTTTCACAACTGAAGAAGAATCCGTGTGTTGCCAATGAGCAATAATTTTTACTCTTGAAAGTTTGGAGCAAGCTTAACCTGTTATAAGCAGCTATGTCCATCGGTCAATTAGTTGGTTTGTTCCACTTAACCTGGCCCTTTCATTTCTTTAAATTTATTTTCCTTTTTAGAATCATTAAACATTTTTTTTTACGTTTGAAAAATATTTTATTAATGACAAAGTGATTGTGTTGCTATATCCCCTCCGAGCAGCAATGTTTCAAAAATCATATTCAGCATACTCCAATGACTTAATTCAATAAACCACGTCCGTATGACAAGAACAATCTAATACTGTTGCATTTTGCACTTCAGCTCGACACTCTAACCGCTTAAGACTTAACCGGAAGTAAATATTTCAACAGATCATGTGATAGAAATGGCCATAATTCTATCTTTGATTGTGCATTCACGTTTATCATCCAAGTCTAGTATTAGCAGCATTAGTTTAAATACTATAAGTGGAGACATTCTCGATCCTTGACTACTTTGGCCTTCCGCCTTTTACAGACACCAGCCCTCCTGTCAACACTGCAGAAGCACTTATCAACGCAGCGAAATGGTGTAATAATCACCATAACAGTTGTAGTCGATTCTAGTGATTCAGGAAGCAATTTCTTGTCATATAAACAACCGTCTTTCAAGCGATAAACTGTCCTTTTCAGGACAACTGTTATTATCAACTGCTACATGCAAATAAACTCTCTTTTTTAGTATAAGTATAAATCTCAAATTACTACATTATGAGTGAAAGCAGTCGTTTTCAAGACTACACGATTTAAACAAACGACTCTGATCCAATTATTAGTCTTCTTTGTTGAGTCTTGAACTATAAGGAATAAGTTTTATTTATTAAAAAAAAAACTCTATTTTTTATGTTACATACGAGTTTGTCTTCTTTTTGTTTGTAGATTCACTCCATTTATTTTTACTGACAAATATGAATTCTGGTGGACTAGACAACACCTTTGCGATCTCATTGGTAACCTGACCCCTGTGAGACACACTGTAAGAGCCACTCGGGCTCATGAGCCTACCTTTTATCTTAGATGAAACCCAACCAATATCATAACGCCCTTAACTTTCAGACCTTGAGACGTAATTCGTTCTTTTAATGATGTCACCAATCGTCTGTTTTCATTTTTTTTACCTTGATTTTTTAAAATATTCCGTTTGTGACGTATTAAATGAAAAAAAGAAAGAGAAATGCTTTAAAAGTAACATTTAATTAATTTCTATAAAAAAAAACAATAACAAATTGTTCATTTAAATGCATCTTTTATTAATGTTATGTCTGTGCTGCTATAAGATATTTGATTATCCGTCTATGTCGTGTGAGGGGAAAATCTTTATCTATGTGATGGGTAATGCTTTTTAGGGGTTGGTAGATAGAAACATGTCAAATGTACGGCGAAAGGAAGAAAAAATACGAATTTGTTCTTGTAATTGGTTGCACCTTGTTGAGTTTGTGCAGTAGAAGTAATACAGCTTCTGATTCCAGTAGCTTCTTTCCAAGAACCGCAGGCTTGTGGAACTCTCTTCCTGCTGACTGTTTTCCTCCTAACTATAGCCTTGGTCTTTTCAAGACTAAGGCCAATTGGCATCTCCTGTCTTTGCGATAATCATATTTGTTTTTGTTAGCTCCTTACATCAAGTGCCTTAATGCCTTGTCTGGAGCGATTTCCATAAAAAAAAAAGAATAATTGTGTGTGTGTGTGTGACAGAATTGATACGAAGAGAGGGTTGAGCACGAATAAGATAATCCATCTCCCCACACAGCTTTAAAGTTATCTTGAGAAGAAGCTACGACATTAGAAATATGAATGTGTTTGTTCAGAATTCTATTATGTGTCTTTACCTGTTTCATAAGGCACTTGTCGTGGTTGTTGTCTTCTGTGCCCTAGAAGAACTTTCTCTCTGTGTCTTTTTTGGTTATCAAGTGACTATTTATATTGGAATCATTAAGTTCACATAGGCTAGCGCAGAGAATTTGTTTCAAACGAGCAGGAATCATTTTCATTGGTTGAAAATTGTGGACTTTACACCTTTAGATAAAGTAATGCGTTTTCTTTTTTAAATTTTATGACCGCTTGCTGCGTTTTTGCGGACGTCAAAGAAAACCATTGATTTGAGTGCATCCTCTTTCTACTCAGTGTAGACAGATGAAGAAGTGACAAGAAAAAGAAGATGAAAGAGTAAGCTGAACAAACGGAGAAGGAAAGAGAGTAGCTTATACAAGTTAGTACCTTTTTTACGTTTGTTCTATCGCATGTTCATGTCAAAGAAGATGAAAGAGTAAGCTGAACAAACGGAGAAGGAAAGAGAGTAGCTTATACAAGTTAGTACCTTTTTTACGTTTGTTCTATCGCATGTTCATAGTTACAGTACATGTCCTTTAACCAAAAATAAAAATATACTCTCTTTTTGTAGTAATGATTTTATGCAGGAATATTGGGTAAATCAAACTGGACCATTTGTATCACGTGTCTTCTTTGTTAATCAGTATTGAGTGAAGCATATCAGTAGGGAAGGCGAGGTGTTCTCAAACATATTTTCTTTTCGTTCTTTCTCTTTTCATTTATCGTATTGTGCGTAGGAATGAATACACTAAGTAGTTTTCTACACCAAATCAAATTGTCGATATATTCGGGTTTAAAAAAAGAAACGGGGAAAAAAGTCAGTCAACCATTTTAAATAAGTCTCCTCTGAGAGTAAAGAATTCACCAGTGATGTATAAACGCTTCTCACATCAGACTATTCATTTAGGATCGAAATGAGCTTTCCAAATGATATGTAACCAATCAATAATCATAGATATTTTGTTTATGTTGGTAACGATCAATCAGAAAAGAGATTCATTTCATTTTGTGCTTATGAAAATAAAAGTTATATATATATATATATGTTTATATATGGAGTCATCCACAAACAGTTGTTTCACTGTATCACGGCTCTTCAGTGTGGCTAGACATGGTGGTTTCAAGCTGAAATTCGAAACCCGACTGCTAGTACAGTAGTTAGCAATCTTACTCTTAAGCAATTTCACACAACACGGAAGTAAGAGAAATTATGTTTTTATATTTGTTCACATTACCAGTTCCCGAGAGAACTCAATTCTAATTACCAAGAGTAATGCTTTATGCTAAGTGAAAACCGTCATTTCCCATTCAAATAAAGCGACAAATAACTATTTATTCTTTTTATTTCTCTATTTGTCCCCGTCCTCTCACATGTACTGATTTTTCTTTTCCGATGAAATTTCCGCTTGATGTAATGGTTTCATTCTCATGTGTCTGGGACCTTTTAAATATAATATTTAGATTACTGATCATCTAGAAAATATTCTACATTACCCAGGTGTATAAATGCTGGTAATATAACTGGTGACAGACTAGTGTCCTGTCACGGAGATGGTTCAGACAATTCATTCTGCTTAACATTATAAGACTTGGGATAAGCACCAGACCTAAAGGCGTCCTGTCACGGTTAGGGTTGTTCAGGCCATCTGTTCCACTTAATGCTATAAGCCCGGGGTTCAGCATTAGTGCTATCAGGCTTTAAGTTTAGAAAAGAACTTTAGTTTTTAGCCATTTTCAAAGAATAATCATAAGAATGATATCAATAGTGATAGTAATAGTGTAACGATTTTGTAATATTG
Source organism: Sepiola atlantica (assembly GCA_963556195.1). NCBI lineage: Eukaryota > Metazoa > Mollusca > Cephalopoda > Sepiida > Sepiolidae > Sepiola > Sepiola atlantica. Next base: position 21,118,674 of record OY744522.1, on the reverse strand, counting down.
TTACATAATAGGGGTCGTGTTTTGAGTGCAAAAGTTTAGAGGTCAAGGGTCAGAGAGAGACACCGGGTGGAAGTTATGCAAACCAGATGATTTCCATGTGAAGCCCTCTTTCTCTCTTTCAGCTGGTGATATTTCAATGAGGAAAGACGTTTTCACGTGCTGGCCCCCAAATCGGGACAGCGAGCGAAAGGTGGCAAGACGGCTATCTGTCGATCTCTCTCTCCCTCCCTCTCTTCCGCTCTCCCTCCCTCTCTTCCGCTCTCCCTCTTTTACGTGCATATGAAGTCAACCTATTTTCTACTTCTGTCCTTTTAAATAAATATTGTTTAAAAAACTAAATAACCGTTGTCGGCGTGAGTTTCATCAGCAGACACAAAGTAGCCTGGGTTCACAACGACGATGGCGGTGATACGCGTACGTAAAGAATTTTGTGCATGCTCGGAAAAAATATATCAGATTTATTAACCCATAAAATAAAATAATTATAATAGGATGATTTTCCGCTTTTCTTCTTTTTTTTCAATAAACTTTAGGCGAGACAAAATAGTTGGGATTCAATGAGATAAAAACTGACACCAAATTTTCGACTCTTAGATTTTCAGTATCATTTGATGAAACGTTATTGAAAACTTCCATCAAAATTTTTATAATAAACCCAGAAAATTGTTCTATTTTGGTAATAAACCTAAAAAAGTATGCTACCTTGATAATTAATGCAGAATTATTATTAATAATTTTTTATACTAATGAGTCACCACTTACCAAGGTCAAAAGCCACTCGAGGATAAGAGTTAATAAGATTGGTAGTTGGAGGATAAGCAATGCCCATTTGTGTATATAATCCTGGAAACTTTTGGTTTCGGAGTTATTAGTCAACGGTATTTATTGTAAACATCTAACACGTACAATGTGTGTCATAGTGCACTATTATTTCTACATATGGGATAGATAAACACTAAATACAATTGATTCGGCATAAAATAACCTGGAAAAACAAACATATGGGATAGATAAACACTATTCCTGTGACAGCATCACAGGTAAAATAAGCCTGAGCCTCGTGTTGCCACTTAGACCAGCAAAACTATAAAAAAAAACACACCAAAGAAATATAAAAGCTGTGGGGCTCAGAAGAAAGATCCAAGCATCATGGATATCATCAAAATTCATTCGACCATATTCATTTGTTGAAGTGAGCTTTATTAAACAAAACGACATTTTATACAATGAAGTGTGGAAAAAAACTATGGGGAGGAAAGCAGTAGTAAGTGGGTGGGTGAGAGGGGAAATGAGTTGCGTATATAGTCGATTGGGTACGTGAGGAGAGGAGGTGATGTAAGGCAGCGAAGTGGTAGGGAAAAAGCATGAGGGGGAGTTGATGGAGGGGTAAGGAAGATGAGATGATTAGAAGTGTTAAGAATAAAATAAAAATATGTATATATAATAATAAAATAATAAAATGTATATGTATAAATAATAATAAAATAATGATAAAAATGTATAAGTATAAATAATAATAAAATAATGATAAAAAATGTATGTGTATACATAATAATAAAATATGTATATGTATAATAATAAAATAATGATACAAATGTATATGTATAAATAATAATAAAATATGTATATGTATAATAATAAAATAATAATACAAATGTATATGTATAAATAATAATAAAATATGTATATGTATAATAATAAAATAATGATAAAAATGTATATGTATAAATAATAATAAAATATGTATATGTATAATAATAAAATGATAAAAATGTATATGTATAAATAATAATAAAATATGTATAAATAATAATAAAATAATGATAAAAAATCTATATGTATATATAATAATTTAAAAAAAGTCTATATGTATATTCGTAGACAAACAGACAGGAACTATAACTTGATATACATGAGACATTTGATCAGTGATTGTTATGAAATGATGATTTTATCCTTTTTTTGCTGATCAAAAAATCCATCCAAAAGATTTGAAATGAAACGATTATTTTTCTTTCAGATCATTCTTGTCTGCTTTTCTTTCATTTGAGTTCTTCAGCTTGAATTTTTTTCTATTTCTTTCTTTCCTTTTGTTCTTTTCATATTTTTAGTTTTTTTTTTTGTTGTTGCTGTTGTTAAGCAGCGTCCGCCATGGAAATGTCAATATCGTCTGCTTTTGATGGTAGTCCTACTCATAGATTTGGTGCATTTCATGTTCCTGAATGATTTCAGTTTACACCGAGGTCGACAAGGATCAGTGGTTGCTCCAAGCCGTCGAGGAAGATCGTCGTCTGTCGGCACAGAACGGCGGTTTCACATGCGCCAATGCAACAGATTGTCTACAAACGCATTGGTAAGAACAACTAGAGGCCGCCAGACTTTGGTACAGACGCCTTTGGATTTCACCAGAGCCCCTTGGTTAGTTGGTTTGTGGAACTAATACCATTGAATGTCAGACCAAAGTTATGTTTAGGAGGGGTTGGACTTCCGGTCTGTGCTGCTGCTGTTTTATGACACACAACAAAATGGGGTCACAGAATATTTGGAGATGAATAGCCAGGAGTATTTTTTAATTTAAAAGATTTTTTATTACTCTCTCACAAACAATAGCGTATGTTGACTTGTGGAACAATGTTTCTTTTTGCAATAGATGTGTTCATTGCATGTGTGTGCTTGGCCTAATGGATATCGTCATCGACTGATAGAGAGAGAGAGTACAACAACAAAGAGAGAAGAGAGACCGACTTCTGCCAGGCTTATTAGATTTATAGAGAAGGTTGTGTCATTTTTTTCCTCCTTTTTATTACGATATCAGACAATGGCACAAATTGATTTGTCGAACAATGTCTTTTTCTCCATAGTGTGTGTGTGTTTTTTTTTGCCTACTGGATACCATCAGAAACTATGTAATTGATAGGCAGAGAGAATAGAAGCTAAGCGACAATGAGAGAGGGGGAGAGACAGCACCTTCTGTCATGTTTATTAGATTTATTTTATAGATTATTAATATGTAAAATTTAAATATTTTCTCTACTTGAAATAAGAAAATTAAACATTAATTTTACTAAACTAATCTTTCGATATAGTAAATAGAAATTTCTTTTAGCTTTATAGATTGAAAGAACAAATGAAAATTCTATGGTTTACTTAACATAGACATAACTTGCAAAAATAAAAAATGAAAATTTTAATTCAATTTGAAAAAAAAAAAATGAGGTGAAAGTGAACAGAGAGAGAGAGAGGGAGAGAGAGAGAGTTGAGAGAAACAGACAGAAACGAGAAGGATGAGATAGATATGCACAGAGAGAGAGAGAGAGAAAAGAGCTAAGTAACAAAGAGAGAGGGAGAAGGAGGCTAGAGAATGGCTTCTGCCATCCTTATCCTTCATTCTATAATAAAGAACAATGTGTATTTATTTGTATTAATTGAAAATCCAAAAATAAATATTTTTATCTTAGATCCTATCGTGATAAGTGAATGCTCAATATTATAAATAGAACATTAATATAATATTGTAAATTGCCCAATTTTATTTTCATCATTTCATTTATATATATATATATATATATATATATATATATATATATATATATTCGTTCCGTCACATAAAAGTTAGCGAGTACAAACCTGCCGATGAAAAATGGAAGGGAAGTTCTTTTTTTTTCTCTTCTCTTTTAACTTCACTGATTGAGCCATTATTTGATATAAATACTAACTGGCTTTGCCGGCTCGCTATTGCTTCGCAAAGTTCGCTACTTGAAATACTTGAAACATTAATTTAAAATAATAAACATTTCATTCATAACGTTGTTGTAAACATGATAGACAGATAAACATTAACATTTTGGTAATTTCGATACACATTTATTTATCGTTTAAATGTGAAAAGAAATCAATTTGCTTTTTCACTTGCAATTTAGAAATAGGTCGCAACTTGTTGAAAATCAAGTCGTCCTTCTAAAATAAGGAACATTTGAACACAAATGCTAAACATTTGTCCACGAAATAAAACAATATTGCGAAACAGAACTATTTGTTATATTAAAATCAAAACTATCATTGAATTAAAAAAACAATAACAAATAATACTTAATTAATAAAATGTATTTTTTCAAAACCAATATGCAAATTAGTTAACCTTGTAACTGATGTTGTATATACATAAGCAGTATATAAAAAAAGATGTTGCGTCTATTGGGTAAATATGAATTAACTTGAAATAGAGCGTTTTGATATTACCGTTAGTGCGAGAAGTGACCCAACTTTAGCATTTATTCATTTAGATTAATGTGAACACTGGAGAAGCATAATTTTTTCAGTCAAAAATGACAGGTGTCTACTAGTTAGATATATAGAGATTTTTTTTTTATGGAAATCGCTCCAGACAAGGCATGAAGCCACTTGATGTAAAGAAGCTAACAAGAACGAATTATGATTATTGCAAAGACAGAGATGCCTATTGGCTTTAGTCTTGAAAAGACCAAGGTTATAGGTAGGAGGAAAACAGTCAGCAGGAAGAGAGTTCCACAAGTCTGCAGTTCTTGGAAAGGAGCTACTGGAATAGGAAGCTGCATTACAATGAGGTATCAAAACAGTGAATTGAGGGAGACCACTAGACCAACGAGTCAAACGAGCTGGAACAAAAGAAGCGGGGAATAGATCACATAATTCTGAAGAACACATGCCATAATAGTATTTATAGAAAAGACTGAGACTAGCAACGTCACGTCTGTGACGTTACATCTATTGATATGGATATTTACTTTATCCAATTTATAGCTGTCTTGACCTATTCAACTCAGTCTTATTAATATCTCTATTACAGGCTTGAATAATCTATGTCTATATTTAGATTTCTCTTGACCTGTCCGTACCTAATTGTATTTCAGCAAATTCAGAGCTATATTTCATAGGTATATTTCATAGGTATATTTCATAGGTATATATATATCCTTATCACTCCTCGCATCTGCTGCATCATGAGGATGCAGGATTGGGTACGCACTACAGAAATGGTTATGCCAAGTTCAAATTTGTGTGAATCTATTGCGATCATTTATACATTAACGCCTTTAGGTGAAAGAATACGTCGTTTGATTTACCCACCCCCACCCCTATCGATGAGTAAAATAGCAAGTTGTGATCGATTATTATTTTTATTTATTCGTTTATTTATTTGTGTTTTTTATGCTTCTTTCGCATTTCCCTTTTTAACAATCTTCCATTGAAAGAATCAGTACACAAAACATTAACAATATTAATACACAGATGACATTCTGTTAAATATTACATCCAATAGTTCCCAAAAATGCCCTCATCATTTTTTTTTTAAATAATTATTTCTGAACTAGTTCGATCCGTGGAAATTTCACAGTGGTGTCTTTCGTCTGTTGTAAATTTCTGCCGTACTTAAAAATATTTCCATTCTATGGTCGTCTGCCGCAAACGCAGACCCCACAATATTATTGCACCACCTTTGTTCAAACTGAAACATGTTCATCTAAATACTCTGGTTAATATAGTTTCAGAATCTATCTGGTTATTGGGGTCTATCTCCAAAACGCTTGTAAGAGTTTGTTAGAATCGGGTCGTGTTCCCGACTATAAGCGAGTTCATAAAATCAAGCAATTGTTGCATGCAAAAACAGAGTAATAATTAACAAACAAAAGGAGGTAGTTCAAATAAGGTTTATTGAACGTGTGTGCATGTGGGATGATGACATGTGTGGTGTATGTATGTGTGTCGATAGAAAACAGTTTTTGAAAAGAGTATGTGAAGAAATGAGTCCGGCGTGGGAAAGTCCTTGAAAACCCTATACAAAGAAAATGAGTTGAGAACTCTTACCGTTGTTGAACACGTGTTGACGGAGCGCTGGTGTCTTAGCGTCGTTCAGCGAGGCCAATTGAATAGAGAAGAGAGTGATTTTCCGTTAACACCGGTTTTTATAATCAGAAGGGCAGATAACTCTGGTGTCACTTTTCAGCACCACCTGTCGGTGAAAAAACGACACCTAACGGCCAACCGGTGCAATTATGTTTGAAAGGAGGAGGTAACTGCTACAAGTTTATGACATATTTCCATTCGATGGACGTCATAATATTATTGTACCGTCTTTGAAAAGAACAGATACTACAATTTGATCCCAGCTTAAAAGCCAAAATTGTATTTGAATAAGTTTCACATTCAACACAACAGCAACATGAGATGAAATTTTAAAGGTTTACATTGCTTCTTTGGCGATTGGCGATCTCATCTTTTTAAAATGGAGTGGAAGGTGATAATGTACATACGAACATGAAATTGTCTTAGCGTATTATTTTATAGATTCATCTAATTCAATCTTAAAATGTTTGATGCTGTTCCTAATCTAATTATTGCTCCAAAACATATTATTACTTTATCAGACAAAAAATCCAATCGTTACTAAATTTGTTTTTTTAAATCTGCTTTTTTAGATTTTAGTGTTTTAAATGAATTATAAGCAATAAATATTGTCTCTGTTTACTTGCCTCCCCACGAAGGCAGAGTTAGACACAAGGTCGGGTTTTCATGTGGGGAAAATCCAGCTCCCCAAAAAGGGCACTCTGGATTTGGACGAAAATAAAAATTGCCTCAGTCTAGAAAGATTTCTTCTTCACCGACTGAGAGCAGAACAAATACTACACTTCGAGCCCAACCCAATAGTTGAGTAGCGTTTTAGGGTACTTGTTCGTCATTTTCCATAGTCCGTTTTTCACAACTTATCATGTCGATAGAGAATTCCGGAGCTTTTGGAAAAAAAAATTTTTTTTTAATCTAGATTTTAAGACGGGGAGTCAGTTTTCAATGTAAATTTAACGTAGACTGATCCGTCTCTTTTTGACCATCTCAAATATTTAAAATTCTTCTTCTGTTTACAATTACCTATCATGTCGCGAGAGAATTCCCGGTTTTAGGGAATATTTTAAAAATATTTGAGATTTTAGGAGGGGGATCAGTTTTGACCGTGTTGCATGTGTTGTTTGTTCTTATGGACCAACTTTTTTTTTTCGCTAGAAAATTCCGTTGAATTTACAACGGAAACTGATCCCCCCCCCCCCCCTCCTAAAATGTAAAATATTTGGAAACATTTCCAAAAACCCCGGAATCCTCTAGCAGCCTGATAGGTAAGTGTAAAAAGAAGAAAAAAATGGTCAGTAAAAAGTTGTGAAAAACGGACTATGGAAAAAGACGAACCAGTACCGTGTTTTTAGCATTAAATCACTTGCTAGAGTTGAATATGTTGTAAACAAAGCAAAGCGAATCAATCTTCCTCATCTACTCCAGATCAAATATTTGAAGAGGAAAAGTTACATGTTCACAACAGATTTTGAAAGAGAAACAAACGACATAGGGCAGTCGTCCTGTTCTCTCCAAAAACGCAGATACAAACAGAACAGATTTGTTAGAAATGGTGACACATTAAATGCACTAGTTATTAATGAGTGACAAACTAAACACGTTTGACCTAGAAACACACAAAAACTTATAATAACAAATATAACAATACATACAGGTTAATCATAAAATATTGGATCAAAGCCAAATATAACACGATGAAATAAAGGTCAGGTTCAAATAATATCTCAACTTTTGTCATCAAATCCATTTTAGTACAAAGCAAATTATCTTTTATAACATAATCTATATAATAAAGGTAAGCGTGTGTGTGTCCGGTGTGCTTCAAGGTATGAATAATCACGTATGCAAATTTAATTTTTATGAGCAAAAGGGGTGCTTAATCTTAATAACTAATGATAATAATAATAAAAAAGAAAGGATAGAATTTCTTTCACTTTTAATATAGACACAAAAATTTTCCCATTCCTTCATTAAAAAATATATTCAAATTTAAAAGTTGGAAAAATGTTTAAATTCAGCTTCGAAATGGCTAAAAAATATATGCTAAGTTTTCTGATTTTAAGAAAAATGAAAACAATGGATGAGAAAAGACAAATTGGAAAACGGTTGGATACATGTAAACTTTTTCTTATTAATTAGTTTTGTCTTCTTTTTCTTATCGATTAGTTTTGTCTTCCTATCGATTGGTTTTGTCTTCTTGTTTTAGCAATTAGTTTTGTCTTCTTATCGATCGATTAGTTTTGTCTTCTTTTGCTTATCGATTTGTTTTGTCTTCCTATCGATTAGTTTTGTCTTCTTGTTTTAGCAATTAGTTTTGTCTTCTTATCGATCGATTAGTTTTGTCTTCTTTTTCTTATCGATTAGTTTCATTTTAAGAATTTCAAGGAGTGAATAGAAATTATATTGTGAAGCCAGCTAGTATTTATAATAATTTAACATAGTTTCACATATACTAAGATTTCTCTAACGCAAACTATCTTAAAAGTATCATCAGGTCAAACTTATATATATATATATATATAAATAGACAAAAGCAAATAAATTTTGAATGAACATTTTTTTTCACATCGAGTAACGTTTTTATTTCTCTCCAAAATAACACCACATTACACGTATATAATTATTTCTCCAATCCATTCTGCCTTTAGATTTTTTTTATAATCGCCTATTTTAAAACAACAGTTTGTGAGATGCAGACATTTTTACTTTTATTATTATCTATATTTTCCCAACTTTGCATATTTTTCAACTTTTTTAAATTGCCTCATTTTAAAAATAATTCTGTTTTTTTTTTGTGTGTGATTATGTTACAATGATGAATGCTTTCTTGCACACAAAAACCATCACTTAATTTTCCACTTGAATTTCCCCTCTGCATGCAACACAGTCTATAACACGACAATGGTTATTCTTTAATATCATGTTTATGTGAGTGTGTGCATGCTTGCATATGTCTTTACATCTAATATATAAAATTAAGTCAGTCGGATTTTCCATGTTAGACCCAGATAGTAATGCATCTAACAAATCGATATTTTATTCGGCATATCCAATTTTTATTTTTCTGCTTTCCATCATATTTTTTTACAACAAATTACTGTATTTGTAAATAGAGAGTGGAGGGGGGGGGGGTTGACATGAAAGCGATCACAGATAAAATTGATGAGAGAGAGAGAGAGAGAGAGAGAGAGAGAGAGAGAGAGAGAGAGAGAGAGAGAGAGAGATTTATAAAAATATACTAAGAGACGAGTCTCATGATAGCTTACTTGCTGATGAGACCAATTAAAATGGAAGCTTTTTTTTTTTTTATTTATCTTCCTCCCACAGCGGTAAGATGTGACACAAAGTCGGGAAAGTGGGATTTGAAAAGCCAGCGCCCGAGAAGATGAGCACTCTGGCCTCCAAAAATGCCTGGGCAGCCCCGTCGGCATTCCCCGGTAGGGCGCCTCAGGCAGTAAGCGATAAACTTACTCCACCCCAAAGAGGGGAGGCAAAGCCTGGGAGGGTGGACCTCCTAGAACTGCACAGGACAAACCTACAAACTAGCAGAATCAAGACCCAAAGGCCAAGAGGGTACCGATGTAGTATCCATCGGAACAGATACTACATTTTGATCTTGGCCAAAAGAAAGCTTTTTTAACAGAAATATATCATTAAATAGTAGATATTTTAGTATGTTTTGTGTGATTAATAATAAAACGTTAACTTATCTTCAGTTTAATAATAGATTTGTTTAAACAAATTTTGTGTTATTTGTATAATAAAAAAATAAACATCGTCTGGAAACAGCAATAAACGACTTGGATACCATTGTGTGCACTCTTTATTTGGAATATGATTTGCAAACAATTTAAATAAAAAATACATGGATATACTTAGCTCGAGCTGTTATGGATTTTGTAAGGTGAATTATAAATCTTCATAGTCAACTACAAAAAGAGTTTTCTAATTTAAATTTGAATATATATATATATATATATATATATATATATACTTTATAGTTGCATTCAAATGACCATAGGAAAAAATAAATCTCAAACCATAATTTCCATTTATTATTACAATTTCTTTGTTTTTATATTTCGATGAATACCTGTATTTCTTCTTCGTCTCACAAACAAAAATATTTTTTCAAATTTAAACCCTTTTCTATATCTTCCATGCTTTTCACAGCAAAGTCAAGCGAAATATATAGTCTTTAGATAACATAGCTGATCATCAAAGCAATAGTTCATTTAATGGTAATAGGAAAACATATTATTCCAAAGACAGAATGAAGGAAGATTGGAAAAGTTTAAGAAGTCTTGATAGAAAATAACTGCATGTCGAAATACATGAAAAAACTCACATGAAGAATATATATATATATATTTTAGAGCTTGGTAGGTTTTTTGAATGCAGGTTTCTTCATTGTGGAGATGGGCGAGGCTGCAAATTCTGAGAGCTCTTTTCCTAGAATTCCTAGAGAACGGTCCATTCAAATCAATTCTACCCAAAAACTCCCACTACTTTAGATACATAGACGACACACTCCTTATTTACCCACATCACATTAATCTCCCCGACATAGTAAAAAAACTCAATAAAATAGAACACACCATTTCTTTCACCTCCGAACCAGAAAACAACCACATCCTCAACTTCCTTGATATCACTCTTCACAACATCCCTAATGGCCTGAACTTCTCAGTCTTTAAGAAAACAACAAACAAAAATGATCTTATACGTTTTTACTCTGACCACAACAAAAATATCAAATCCGGAATGATCATAGAATCGTTTCTCAGAGCTCTCAGAATTTGCAGCCCCGCCCATCTCCGCAATGAAGAAACCTACATTTAATATATATATATATATATATATATATATATATATATATATATATATATATATATATATATATAATAATAATAATGGTAATAATCCAGGTAAAAAATATCCACAAGGTGGTAATCCACAGAATTTTAACCAGGTTTATAAAAAATGCTCAATATCAAAATAGAGCTTTATATATGATAATTTTTTTTATTTACACAGACATGTACAAAATCTGTGACACTGGCATGTCGATGTTATCGATCAACAGTTACTATAAACTGAGATTTAATCAGGCAGAGTTAGAATCCGATCTTAATCTCAGATCATATATATATGTGTGTGTGTGTGTGTGTGTTTATTTTTCACATGATTTGCTTTTTGGTTTCGTCACGTTTTTGAATGTACAAGTTGTAAGAAAAAAATTGTAACAAACGTGTTGTCTTGCAAAAAATATACAATACTGAAAACCCCAAATGGCTAAATATGTAAAAAAAAAAAAAAATGTTTGTTTTTTTTTCATATTAACATTCATATACTTTCAAACTGGATTTCATATGCCGGTTTTTACTTATATAATATACTAGCAAAAGTACCCCTACTAAGATGCCATTAGGCCCTTTAATAAGTGCATGGGAGAAGTCTTAAAATGATTGAAATTTTTTTAGATTGTAGGGGTTTGTACAATTTAGATGTGTTTTGCTCATAGTTTAAATTTAATTAAAAAATTACTGGTAAATTTTTTTTGTTAAGGGTTTAGCACTTGTGACAGACCTTTTTATGAGAAATATATATATATATATATATATATATATATATATATATATATATATAAGGATGAAAAGGAATTAGAAAAGCAAAAGTCAAATCGTATTTCTATTCAGTTGCTCAGAGAAAGGTATATTCCGCAAAAAGGCAATTTATTCAAGTTAAATTTTTCCTTAAGCCAGGCTTTTCAAAGATCAAAATCTTATCATCAGAGGAAATCGCTGGGATAGATAAGTTGGCAAAGGCCAAGATTTAAAATTTGAAAAAGTAAAATAAAAATTGTAGGGAAAAAACACAAGGCAAAACTCTGCCCGAATGCAAGCAAATGTCTGATTGCAAAAAAGTCCGGTGTCAAAAAGTCCAGCAGAGAAAGTGAAATGTAGATAGGTAGGTCGTTAAAAGGCACGAGAAGTGACAAGAGAGGATTAAAAGTTAAATTCCAAAAACATCTTCAGGTGCGGCGAAGATAGATAGAATCCAGAGGGTAAAAGGTCCAATAAAAGGTACGTTCGTGGATGCAACATACCCATCACCACTTTATATATATATATATATATATATATATATATATATATATAAATAATAAAATGTATGTAGCTGTAACATTTTACTGCAGTTTTACGGTATAAGCAACAATCGAAAAATAAAGCAGGTAGAATAGACATATTTATACATTCATATATACTAGTGCAAGTATTACTAGGTTTGATGAAAGAGAAAATTGATAAATCAGATGGGGCTTGTGATTGGTTACTTGCTAATTAGACAATTAAATGTCGTTTTGTTGTTGTTTTTTTTCGTTGTTAATATTATTATTTATTGTTGCTGCATATAAAATTAACATTTTTTTCTACAATTTTTTCTTTTCAGAAGTTATGCAACAAGTTAAATTGTGCACATAAGCGTTTTTTTTTTAAAAATTTAATAAAGGTTTAGATAGCAAAGCAAATATTTGTTTACATGTCTGTATTTAGCTATAGATTCTTGCTTTTGATTTAATGGCGAGGTAATTAAATAGAGACATCTAACTGAGATATCAGTCCTTTCTTTTCCTCGTCTTCTTCTATCACCTGATATGCTTTACCGTGCATGGCTTGACTTCAAAACAATCTCCTTAATGCACCAGGCTTAGACGTCTCCAATGGTGGCCTCCCACCGGGCTAGGTTCATCTAAACGCATTGTCTTTTCATATCGTAACAGACCGCTTCAATTCTGCAGGGATAACTTTCATAGCTTTGTTTTTCACTTACATTGTCAACCACCACAGAACAAACGCCATGAAAAGTTTAAACTGTTTTTTCAGTTGATAACACCAATGCTTTGACAGGCAGTCAATTATAAAATGACGAAAACATTACACCCCAAAACAATCAACAATTAATTAATGCAGTTTGTTCCACTATTTTTACATCTTTCCAACTGTTATTCTCATCAATGTTCTCATATTCACAGCATTTCAAACCACGCAAACCATTTGTAACATTTTCCTGTTACAAAAAGTGTCTTCTGTGACACTCTTGTCTCTTCTTTAACTACTTGACGTTTCACAACATCATTTGATTAGACTCAAGCTCAAATTTTCTTCACTAAACATTACTATTTCTTCAGTCATGTATCATTCTTTTAATTGTTGGTGCATCATCTACTAGTCTCTCCCTCCTTGACAAAGTCCAAAAAAGAGTCACCAACCTAATAGGTCCCTCACTGTCAACCAAGCTCCAGCCCCTGCCCCATTGCCGCAATGTTGCATCCTTGTGCTTGTTTTACAAATACTTCAATGGATTATGCTCCGATGAACCGGTTACTCTGGTGCCCCCTCGACGTAAATTCACTAGACCAACTCGACAATCAGCTAAATCCCATCCGTTCACTGTGGAGACCCCCAGATGCCCGAGAGCTTTCTACTCAAATAGCTTCTTTCCTCGTGCTGCTGACCTCTGGAACTCCCTCCCTGCCCTCTGTTTCCCCGACGGTACTGACATGCAGAAATTTAAAACTAATTAAACAAACATCTCGCTGCACAGCTCCTAAATTAGGTTGACGTCCCCCAAAACTTTCACCCTTTTTCTCAGTAGCCCCTTACGTCTACAGTGGCGGCCTGCCTTGTTTGGAGTGAACTATGTTAAAAAAAAAAAAAAATCTTCTTGCCTAAACATTACTATTTTTTCGGTCATGTATCATTCTTTTAATTGTTGGTGGGAGCTCGTTTTTAATGGTTCAACCATTATGTAATCAGCCAATGAAAGAACCCGGTTTGTAATTATTGTTATGATGTGATGTTCATCCATGATTCTGTCGCAGAGGCGCTGACTGCTCTTTCTTTTCGAATAACACGGTTCCTCTTGCGTTCCTCAATGCGTGCAGATTCGTCAATTAGTGGCTTGCAGTACGCGTACTGGATTATTGTTATATAATAAATAGAAATAAAGAAATATTTACATCTTCCACTCTATAATAAAGCCCAACGTGTATTTATTTGTATATAAATATTAGTAAATATATATTCACTCCATTACACAAAAATTAGTGAGTTAAAAAAAACTGAAGGATGAAACCATTTCAAGTGTTTAGGGGAAGGGAGAAAGCAAATAGCAGGTCCAATACCACCCCTCACTGGCTGCCGTCTAAAATGAATTCAGAAAGAAATCCCTCACTCTATGTCTATACTGATACGTTTTCTTTCTCTCTTTTTTCTTTTTGTAAGCTTTCCAATTTCAGACTTTTTCTTTCTTTCTTATTCCTTTTTTTTTAACTTCACCAATTGAGAAATTATTTTATATGAATAATAGTGTGAACACTAGTGAAGCATAATTTCTTCTTCCGCTATTTTTGATGAGGGTGTCAACCCGTAATTTAATCCTTACTTTTCCTTTGTTTTTCTTTCTTTCAGAATGCTCTTAGCGTTTCCTTGCTAATTGACTTCAAGATTTTTTCCCATTCGTTAACTTTGTCCGTTATTATCTATTGAACGTTCACTTCTCCGATGAAGATCTATGAAAGAAATTTCTTAAAAGATAAGTAGAAGAGAAATGTCGCCATTGTTTAATGTTGAGTTGTATTTTCTTCTCAACTTCTCCTTTTTAAATCCTTTTTCCTTTCACAAGGTTAGACTTCCCCCATTCGTCGTCTCCACAATTTTCTATCACTCACATCTTGATTCATCAATACTAACTGTCCCATATCTTCAGCCACCAACTGTTTCCAATTCCTTCGGGGTCTACCCACTTGTGCATGATTTCATGTTTTGAAACATGACGTAAATCATAAATCTATGACGTCACGTCAAAGCTATAATTATTTTGTTACGGTAATGTTTTAATCTTTATTTATAAGAAAGTGCAAATAGCTCAGTTCATAGAACATCAAACTGAAGATTTCAAGGTTTTGGTTTCGATTTCTGCTCATGACATTCGCTTTATTTGTTGTATCTATATATTAATATGATAGCGTGTGTCTTCGTGTGTCACACTTACATCAAAAGCTCTGCGCATGCGTGCCGCACCTAGATTTGGAAACGCATTCAAGTCACCTAATTTTCGTGATATTTTCAAGTATTTCCTTTTGGCGCAACAGTTAGCAACGTACGATTTTGACGTCGGCCCGACTGGTTTATAGTTCGATCCCAACCAACCTCTAAGATTATTTTTTCTACATCGAAGGAGGGGGGATGAGGTAGGGAGGGGACGACCGGGAAGACACATATTAACATGATAGCGCGTGTGTTATTTTGTGTGTCACGCTTACATCAAAAGCAACGACCTTCCGAATCTTTGTATGCTACTCATGAATTGGAGCCAAATTTAATTTAATCGAAAACATTTACAAAGTAAGGTTTAGTCGTCGAAATATTACCTTCACTAGAAATATTGTATATAAAGAAGTTTTGTAAATTGTTTCATGTATTGTTCATTTTTTAAAATAAGTATACAAGTCAAATCTTATATTTTATTCAAACATGTATAGGTTAGGAACAAGATAATTAGTATTGAAAACAACATTTCGTGTAATTTACACAGGTCTCGCTAGTTATTATTATCATTATTACTCACTAGGAGTTCTCACACAGATCATCGTCAGTGATTGCTCACCAACAACAACCAGTAGTATTTCCTGGAGTCTGAGTGACAACAAGCCTCCTCAGATTTCCAGTATTCTTCATCTCTTTTCGATAACGATGCGGTATCGCAACAGCCTCTTACCATTGATTGGGTCATGCTAGTTTAGTATTAATACAATATTTTCCATTTCTAAAAGAAGTTTAGATATTTCTTTAAAGAATTGTGACAGACAGACAGACACGCGCAGAGAAAATGCCCTTATATTATGAGTAGATTCCACATGAACTGAAAATATGAAAATAATCTGATTAGGTTGTTATGAAATAATTAGATTTGAAACAATTATTGATCAAATTTTCTGCAGTTTGTTAATTATCATATCATCCTCTTAATTTGATAGTACAGTAGAATATCCTAATGGTAAGCAAAGAGCTTTAACACAAAATTAATACGTAATTAATTAATCAATTAGAATGCAATAACTTTGAAACATTTTTTCCCCCAATCTTAATAAGTAGATATAAGTAAAAGAATTGTAAGTTCATGGTTGCCCATTATTTATTGCCATAATCTGTCTCCAGCTAAAAAAATTTGTAAAAAAAAAAACAGAATAAAAAAGAAAAAACTATGTAAATGAGTTTTGTTAATGAGATTACAAATGTTTTGATTTGCCTATTTTAGAGAATTTCGACTTTTTTGTAAGATATTTCACCCATTTATGCTCGACTCTTTGGATTTTCTTCAAATTTACCTCCGATGCTTTTTAGTGTCACCCTTAAAGATTTTCAAATATCAGGGTGTGATAAAAGTAAAGAGACTGGCTTATTTGAGACTTCTTTTCTTGAGGTAAATCCTAATCCACTGAAATTATTTTTGAAAACTACGAAAAAGATGGTAATCTGTTGGTCTGAGGTCTGGAGAATATGGTGGGTTATGAATAATTTCCCAGTAAATCTTGTGTCGTTTGATACAATGTGAGGTTTAACGTTATTCTGATGAAGGATGTTGCTGGTGGATTAATATTTATTTCAAAAGAAGTCTAAAATGAGTTAGCTTCCTTTTTTTTTTATTCAAATTCTAAGGAATCTTTTGAATGTGCCATTAAAAAAGATTATAGAAAGAGAGCATAGAGACGAATGGGGACTGTCGCCAAATACTCCTGTTAAGGGCTGGTGGTCCATCACTACTTTTATGTTAAGCAGCCTTCAGTGAGTGGGTATCAGCACTCTGCCTTCAGTGAGTGGGTATCAGCACTCTGCCTTCAGTGAGTGGGTATCAGCACTCTGCCTTCAGTGAGTGGGTATCAGCACTCTGCCTTCAGTGAGTGGGTATCAGCACTCTGCCTTCAGTGAGTGGGTATCAGCACTCTGCCTTCAGTGAGTGGGTATCAGCACTCTGCCTTCAGTGAGTGGGTATCAGCACTCTGCCTTCAGTGAGTGGGTATCAGCACTCTGCCTTCAGTGAGTGGGTATCAGCACTCTGCCTTCAGTGAGTGGGTATCAGCACTCTGCCTTCAGTGAGTGGGTATCAGCACTCTGCCTTCAGTGAGTGGGTATCAGCACTCTGCCTTCAGTGAGTGGGTATCAGCACTCTGCCTTCAGTGAGTGGGTATCAGCACTCTGCCTTCAGTGAGTGGGTATCAGCACTCTGCCTTCAGTGAGTGGGTATCAGCACTCTGCCTTCAGTGAGTGGGTATCAGCACTCTGCCTTCAGTGAGTGGGTATCAGCACTCTGCCTTCAGTGAGTGGGTATCAGCACTCTGCCTTCAGTGAGTGGGTATCAGCACTCTGCCTTCAGTGAGTGGGTATCAGCACTCTGCCTTCAGTGAGTGGGTATCAGCACTCTGCCTTCAGTGAGTGGGTATCAGCACTCTGCCTTCAGTGAGTGGGTATCAGCACTCTGCCTTCAGTGAGTGGGTATCAGCACTCTGCCTTCAGTGAGTGGGTATCAGCACTCTGCCTTCAGTGAGTGGGTATCAGCACTCTGCGTAAGTGCAAAATCTACTATTACAAAGACGATGTGTCTGGCGTCAGAACAGCATACCGGTGCCTTCTTCGGAGGGCATATACAGTGCTTCTGTTCTATTTATCTTCCTCTCACAAGGTAAGATGTGACACAAGGTCGGGAAAGAACCAGCGCTCGAGAATTTGAGCACTCTGGCTGTTTAAAAATTGCCTGGGCAGCCCCGTCGGCATTCCCCGGTAGAGGCGCCTCAGGCAGTAAGCAATAAACTTATTCCTCCCCAAACAGGGGAGGCAAAGCCTGGAAGGGTGGACCTCCTAGAACTGCACAGGACCGACAACCCCCAATAGACCGGCGTAAATCCAGACTCAAAAGCCCGGACGATACCGGTTTATTAGGCAGGGTAAAAACTCCTGGTTGAATCAGTGCTTCTATAATAGCAGAAAACCGATGGCTCATTTACTCCAGTCTGAGCCAAGACAGGTTATTCTGTTAATTTCAAAGATTGTAACGCCCTTTTTAACCAACTTTCCAATGATTTGTTTGGATTGGCAAAATGCGTTCCCAGGATCTTGCTTTCAAATGTAGTGTGAACTTTGTTTGACAAGAGAGATACGATGAACCTTAAGGAATGTGCTGGGTTAACTAATCCAAACTCAAACCAAATCAAAACCAGTTATATTCTTTGGGATAGGAAAGTTGGTGATTACATTAAGCAAATTTATGATGATATTATCTGAAGGCCTCCAAATGGAACCACATCCTGGCAAAATGGGAATTTATTTTTGTTAAAGATAATTCCGTTTTCTGCACAAAGTGATAGGTACTCAAATGTATGGTAAGAAGGCACCTTCTATACTGTCATTTAAGAGTAGCATTTCATCGACAACTTTGACTTTGCAGGAAATGTTTTCAATTATCTCATCGCAGGTACATCAGCAGAGACTAAATATTTCTTGAGCATCCAAAGATACATGTCCGGCTTCACTTTGTGGTGAAGGTTATAAGTGGCGTAGATTCCGTAATTAAAGAGACTAAGGGGTAACCATCGACTGCATCTAAGAGGGTCTTCTTTGTGTTGCGGATACCTGTAATGCCAATTGGAATTGCGAGCTAGTGTGGTATATCTTGCGTTTGCATTGAGAGTTTAAATGTTGTTCATTGTTCTTTTCGATTTTCCATCTTATTTTATTGCAGTGATTACCATAGTGCTACAATTGGTAGTGATACCAACGGATGCTTGGGTAAGGATGCCTCATTTCACATCGTTCCAAAGTGTGTTTTGTATTTGCTCCTTGAAATTATAAGGCACAGGAATTGGATTGTGTCTCGTTTTTATAATAGCCCATCAATTCTTTTTGTGTGTGTGGGGGGGGGAGGGGCGGCACATTTGAAAGTCTGTAAGGTTCCTAAATTTGTTAGGTGTGACGTTGCTTCTCATAATTATGTGTCAGGGAGCCAATATCTTTGTTGAGGATGCCACATTACATGAAACTGAAAAGCACCTTTCTTCCATTGAGAAACTATCCTAGCATTTCCTGAAGCATCTTATTCCACAGGTTGATTCATAAATGAAGACTTGAAAACACAAAAAGGAATTTTCATCACTTACTTTTATTGTTGGTAACAATTCTCTGGAGATTATTCATCTCCGTCATAATAATGTTCTATTGATACATTTTTGCATTTCTATATTCTTTTTACTATGTTTCTCGATAGTCAAAACCAGTAGATTTCGAGTTTTTTTTTTCTTTCTATTAGAATAGATTTTCTGGCGTTTCCTGATATAAAAATCCCCAGTGATTTCTGTAATTCTAATTTTATCTTATGCAGATATTTTTGTAGAAAAGTAATATTTTAAATATTAGTGAAAACAAACAAGTAATTTGTTTTTAATTTAATATTTTCAAATTTGACAAATTTTCAGAAACGAGTTTGTAAATGACTACCATTTTGAATGTTTGCAAAGACAAATTTGAATAATTTAAAATAGGTTTAATAATAAAAAAAGTACTTGTTGTCACTAAAACTTTAAACAATATTTTTTTTTGCACCATACCACGTCTTCATAACCCTAATTCTAACCCTAACCACGTCTTCATAACAGGATGTACAGTAGTTACTGAGAAATGTTATCTCAAAAAGTACCAATTTTTCTATTTTACAAAATCTGCAAAAACGCTGGGATAAAAATATTCAAATAAAATTTTTTAAACTTAAAGAGCGAGAAAAACAGAAAAAAAATCTTATTTGCTTTTATTATATTGATTATTTACATTAGCCAAATCAGAAGTTTAACATCAAACTGTGACGAGGGTAATTTCATTTATTTTCGAAGATAAAAAAACACTCAAAGAAAAAGGAATTAAAAAACAAAAACAAATGTAAAGTATATGTAAGATTTATAAAAGTAAACAATTGTTAGTATAAAGAAAACATGACAAAAAAAAAGACAGACTTCAAAATTTTATTTCTTTTCGTTTTTTACATTTTTTCTTTCCTGTTTTTTCTTTCTCTCTTTATCCTTATTTTTATTGCTTATTCATTGCAACGTGTGAGTATTTAATTAGTGAAAACAGTCTAAAGAAATAAAAGCCGATTTTTTTTTTAAAAGATAGGGAAGAAAAACTAAAGCGTTTTGCAATCTTATATTTTTGTCTTGCCAATTAATGGCAGAATCAAACGATTGAAAATAAGTGATTTTTTTATACTTAACAACAGTTTCAAAATGAGTACATAATTTTCTTTTTAACTAGCAACGAAACCAGACGTTATCAGATCTGCCAGCCTCTGATGAGCAAAAATCTAGAGATTGTGTTGTAAGCTCGAGCAAGTGAAATAAGTTACTGCCATGCTATACCACTGCCTTTTCGTGTTTACTTCAGTCTTTCCTTTTATTTTCTTTACTTTTTTCTATAAAAACTATGTTTAAATAAAAGTGGAAGTGGGAACTACAGAAAACAATGGTCTATAACTACAGCCGCCGCATAAACAGATCACATGACCAAATTACAATTAATATTGTTTTCTTCATGACTTCACAAAACATTTCTGGGAGCCGATCGGTTTGAATAAAAGGAACAAGCTCGTTGACCAGTTCCAGGGTGGCAAACACATGACATAGGCCAGGTGTGAAATAACCAACATAACGGACCGGAACAATCCCTGTTGCAATGGCTAGAGACACACACACACACACCAACATCACAATTACACCACTACAAATAAGATATATATCCACACACATCAGAACTCACACTCAGACAACAATGAACATACACACACACACAAATTGATATGAATCTGTAACAACTTAATAAAATGAAAAGATGTCATATTTCAATTCTAGTTTTTCGTGTCACCTTAAACTAATGCTCCATTCTTTCTACCAAACCTATAACCAGGTATGTGGAGTCCGAAAATAATAAGGTCCAACTCCGACTCATAGGATTCCAAAAATGTTGCCCCCGACTCCTTATTTTAAAGTCTTCCAATATTCAGACTGTCTGTTGATTATTCAAAGATCAAAAAATCCAATTTTGGCTCCGAGCATTCTTAGGAATTCGACTCCGACTCTTTCCAAAACCTCTGACTCCGAACCCCTTCTTGTGAGCACCCTTTTAATTTCACCTTAAAATCTAAAGATTTCAGGATGAGATTAAATTCAATTTTTCAATAAATTTTAATTAAATTCAAAATGTCAAGTTGGTGTTGTCTACAATTGAAGTTGAAGTTCTTTACAAAAAATGGCCATCTTTTTTATTTATTTTCTTTTTACTTTCGACTTTAAAACTGTCACATAAACATTTCGTTCTTTAAACATTAAATTAATTTAAAACCATATTTTCACTGAGCTTTTCGAACTATATTCGTCTGTCCTTGATTTGCTGCTCTCCTCCCTGAACCGAGGCTAATGAAAGTGTTTGTCTGAACATGTTGCTGAAAATGAAACACTGCGACATACTTTTCTTACAACAATTATGCAATTAATTCAAACAATACACTTTTAGAGAACAAAGAGTTTATCCGAGTCGCACCCTCATCACATCACAATTAATTACATCAAGCTGTGATCATCTGAAAGTTGCAATCTTCACAGACAGACACCGAGGGAGGGAGAGAGAGAGAAAGAAAGAGAAAGAGAGAGAGAGAGATGGTCAATAAGCAAAGTCTGTCGCTTTAACAAATTACTATATTTTTCACGTCTTTCACCCTTGATTGCTTCTCCAAGATTGCCTCAAAATCCATACCAGAATCCCATCATCTCCGAACATATGGTGTCACGTTTGCCCTCTTATCAGTTTCTTGTTCTCACCGTCTGATCTTTCCAGTCAGGGTTAAAATCCTGATCTTTTCTGATCTCTTGTCTACAGCACTTTTTGCTCAATCACTAATATGTACTAACTAACGTATCCACTAGTCAAACTACCCACTCTAATATTTAACACATCATTCTACTGATAATTTGCGAATAAAGACTAAGATGAATTTAACCAGGCAGAAGTGTTTGCATTTAAAACAAAAACCTAAGAAATGGACGTTGAATCATGAGTCATGGAACAAAGCTATGGTGTTTCTTGGGAGCAATAACTTCAAATTTGAAAACTTGGAAATTGTTTTATATCATATATTTACCATTAACAAAATTATATATAGTAATAAGTAGTAATCTATAGTGATAAGTAGTAATCTATAGTGATAAGTAGTAATCTATAGTAATAAGTAGTAATCTATAGTGATAAGTAGTAATCTATAGTAATAAGTAGTAAGACTACACATTTAAAACAAGAATAGGTTTAAGGCTCCTGAAATTCATAATAGAATTGTCCCCAATGACCTGTGGCGTAACGGATATAAGTGCTAAGTAATAATCAGTTCTAAATGACAGTCTTCTGGAGGTTGAAGGTTCAATCCTCAGTGCAGGCAATATTATGAATACAATTATGAGTTACTTAAGACATCTACCCAGTCATGGCTGACAGAACGAGAGCAAGCTAACCCAGTCGATTAACTAAAGGGTTCCGTTCGAAATTTCGTACAGATTTCTGAGTACGACAAGATATACCTGAAGAAGGTCGGAGGTTACATCGGCCGAAACGTTGTAAGATGAGAACAGTAGTTTGAATATTTCAAATAATACACACTTATTGAGAGTCTTTTTTCATAACAGAGGCCTATAACGACGTTATCTGACGATACCTTCAGATAATGTCGTTATAATATTATCATAATCTCATTGTTACTAGATTATATATTCGACAGTGCCAGATTTACCTTTAGGCTTGGCAGGATGAAGCCTAGGGCTTCAAAATCTAGGGAACGCCCGGATAAGGTGGATAATGTTTTTGACACTATCATAGACCTTTTTTACATATATTGCTGTAAGAATGCACTGTAGTCTCTAAACAACGCTTCAGAAATTGTCTCTTGTGCTCAATTTCAGAATGAGATTACCGTAAGCCAATAACTCGGTGTTGATTTCTCTATTGATTGTGTCAAGTGCTGAACTTACCTATATAAGCTGAAAGAAAATCTATGGCTTAAAAATACTTTTAAATTTTATCATTAGTTTTTATTAACACTAATTCATCAAATATATTATGAGTCATGAAACGATGAAACAGCTGTCTGTGGATGACTACACACACACACAAAATTATCAAATATATTGAACACACTGCATATATATATATATATATATATATATATATATATATGCAGTGTGTTCAGGATATATATATATATATATATATATATATATGCAGTGTGTTCAGGATAAATTTGATACTTTTTTGTGTGTGTAGACATATACATATATATATATATATATATATATATATATATATCAATAATAAATGATGATCAATCAAATGATTAAATCAATGCCAGTCGGAGACACTTCTGGTAATCGGTGATACCGTAAACTGCAGTAAAGTGTAAAGTTAAGTACATTTTATTATCTAAATATCATTTTCTTATTATAAATGGTATAGCTTTATCTTATAGGATATCAATCTCTTTATTTATCCAAGATCAGCTGTCTTAATTCGGTTCCGTTCAGATTTTGAGGCGCTTGTTTTCTTGTTTATATATATATATATATATATATGAGCAAAACGGAAGTCACCTAAATTTACCGACACAATACGTGCGGAAAAAAAAAGGATAACAAAATGAAGGAAAATGATAACAAAAAAAACTAAAGAACAAAGAAAATTAACCGGATGAAAATAACAAAGACGGTCAGTAGAAATATATACTTTAATTTTATGAATATAGTTCGATTAATAATGATAGCCGATGCTGAATGATTAAAAATATATAATAAGATAGGATACGTACATGTTATTTAAAAAGATGTAAAGGGACCATAATTCCATGTATAAAAAAAAATTGATAATGAATATTGACTGTTAAAAAAAAATTTTTTGTACAATTTGCACTGAAGATAGCCATACCAAGAAATAAATAAATGCATAAGAGTATTTGACAAATATCTCGATGTTAGCAGAAACAATTGTCTGCGAAATAAAAAAATAAGTTGGAAAAAATGACATGAATCTGTCCTCTGTTATATTGATGTGGAATTGAACTACATAAAAATACTACATATGGCACGGCTCTAGCTTTAAACTATTAGGCTATTATAAGTACTTTGTGTTACAAAATTTTTAAAATACACACACATATACATATATATATATATATATATATATTATATTATTAAAATTAATTTGATGTTAGACATAAATAGCAATGCATCTGACAAATCGCTATTTGCTTCTGACTAGACAGTCATTTACATAAATTTCAGTCAGTGTTTATATAAACACAGCAGAAATTCCACTCACTTTCATCGATTACATATTCTATCCAGTCGGATAATTCTTTCAGTAGCATACACTGCACAATATTCACTGTTTACTTTCATTATATAATCATCAATGGCAAATTCAAAACAGCGTCTACACTAGCTGTGCATGTATTTTTTCAATTCTTTTACTTTACTTACATTATGACTGTGTTTTAATAATTACATTCCAACACTTATATATATGATTACTTATACAAAATTTTCTTATTTAGTTGTCATTTAATTTTTGATCATTCAGATTTTGCAGGTCATTTTGAAAACTTCATACTTTGGATATAGATTCGTTCATGACCATGAGAAATTTCATAATTATTCATACATTACTGACTATGCTATATTTCATAATTATTCATACATTACTGACTATGCTATATTTCATAATTATTCATACATTACTGACTATGCTATATTTCATAATTATTCATACATTACTGACTATACTATATTTCATAATTATTCATACATTACTGACTATGCTAAATTTCATAATTATTCATACATTACTGACTATGCTATATTTCATAATTATTCATACATTACTGACTATGCTATATTTCATAATTATTCATACATTACTGACTATGCTATATTTCATAATTATTCATACATTACTGACTATGCTATATTTCATAATTATTAATACATTACTGACTATGCTATATTTCATAATTATTCATACATTACTGACTATGCTAAATTTCATAATTATTCATACATTACTGACTATGCTATATTTCATAATTATTCATACATTACTGACTATGCTATATAATGATACTTGAGATGCCCCCAAAAATGCTTTTCAGTAACACATTATTTAAAACATTCAAACAGAAAACCATGCTTCAAACAAAATTCATTAAATTGCATAACAGTAATGTAAAATACGAAAATACGAATACTGAAAAAACAACTGATAATTTTTTAGAAACGAAAAAAAGTCTTTTCAATTACACACTTACAAATGTTTAGATGTTATTTGAACAAATAACAAAATAGCTTTTCAAACAAACTTTCTTAGATTAAATAAAACATGTTGATGCAAAAGGCAACTATTAAAAAACAAACGATTTTTCTTGGAAAAAAACAACAAGCGAATGATTTTCAATTACACACGAACAAACGCATACAATTTCCTTAAACAAATAACTTGTAAATAATCGACTATTGCGATACACAGGAGATCAACTATTGTGATACACAGGAGATCAACTATTGCGATACACAGGAGATCAACAATTATGATACACAGGAGATCAACTATTGTGATACACAGGAGATCAACTATTGCAATACACAGGAGATCAACTATTGCGATACACAGGAGATCAACTATTGCGATACACAGGAGATCAACTATTGCGATACACAGGAGATCAACTATTGCGATACACAGGAGATCAACAATTATGATACACAGGAGATCAACTATTGTGATACACAGGAGATCAACTATTGCAATACACAGGAGATCAACTATTGCAATACACAGGAGATCAACTATTGCGATACACAGGAGATCAACAATTATGATACACAGGAGATCGACTATTGCGATACACAGGAGATCAACTATTGCGATACACAGGAGATCAACTATTGCGATACACAGGAGATCAACTATTGCAATACACAGGAGATCAACTATTGTGATACACAGGAGATCAACTATTGCAATACACAGGAGATCAACTATTGCGATACACAGGAGATCAATTATTGCGATACACAGGAGATCAACTATTGCAATACACAGGAGATCAACTATTGCAATACACAGGAGATCAACTATTGTGATACACAGGAGATCAACTATTGTGATACACAGGAGATCAACTATTGCAATACACAGGAGATCAACTATTGCAATACACAGGAGATCAACTATTGCGATACACAGGAGATCAACAATTATGATACACAGGAGATCAACTATTGCGATACACAGGAGATCAACTATTGCGATACACAGGAGATCAACTATTGCGATACACAGGAGATCAACAATTATGATACACAGGAGATCAACTATTGCAATACACAGGAGATCAACAATTGCGATACACAGGAGATCAACTATTGCGATACACAGGAGATCAACAATTATGATACACAGGAGATCAACAATTATGATACACAGGAGATCAACTATTGCGATACACAGGAGATCAACTATTGCGATACACAGGAGATCAACAATTATGATACACAGAATATCAACTATTGCGATACACAGGAGATCAACTATTGTGATACACAGGAGATCAACTATTGTGATACACAGGAGATCAACTATTGCGATACACAGGAGATCAACTATTGTAATACACAGGAGATCAACTATTGCAATACACAGGAGATCAACTATTGCGATACACAGGAGATCAACAATTATGATACACAGGATATCAACTATTGCGATACACAGGAGATCAACTATTGCGATACACAGGAGATCAACTATTGCGATACACAGGAGATCAACAATTATGATACACAGGAGATCAACTATTGCGATACACAGGAGATCAACAATTGCAATACACAGGAGATCAACTATTGCGATACACAGGAGATCAACAATTATGATACACAGGAGATCAACAATTATGATACACAGGAGATCGACTATTGCGATACACAGGAGATCAACTATTGCGATACACAGGAGATCAACTATTGCGATACACAGGAGATCAACTATTGCAATACACAGGAGATCAACTATTGCAATACACAGGAGATCAACTATTGTGATACACAGGAGATCAACTATTGCAATACACAGGAGATCAACTATTGCAATACACAGGAGATCAACTATTGCAATACACAGGAGATCAACTATTGCAATACACAGGAGATCAACTATTGTGATACACAGGAGATCAACTATTGTGATACACAGGAGATCAACTATTGCGATACACAGGAGATCAACTATTGCAATACACAGGAG
Source organism: Sepiola atlantica (assembly GCA_963556195.1). Classification (NCBI taxonomy): domain Eukaryota; kingdom Metazoa; phylum Mollusca; class Cephalopoda; order Sepiida; family Sepiolidae; genus Sepiola; species Sepiola atlantica. The sequence goes on along the minus strand of OY744522.1, from coordinate 21,091,357 downwards.
ATCAACTATTGCAATACACAGGAGATCAACTATTGCGATACACAGGAGATCAACAATTATGATACACAGGAGATCAACTATTGCGATACACAGGAGATCAACTATTGCGATACACAGGAGATCAACTATTGCGATACACAGGAGATCAACAATTATGATACACAGGAGATCAACAATTGTGATACACAGGAGATCAACTATTGCGATACACAGGAGATTAACTATTGCGATACACAGGAGATCAACTATTGTGATACACAGGAGATCAACTATTGTGATACACAGGAGATCAAAAATACAAAATGTTTCACAAATATGAATGGATATGCTTTACTTGCTAGACATACTTTATTACTTACTGTTGTGGGGTACAAATCACCCCTATTAGAAGAACTAATGGAAGCAACCAATTATAATAAATACCATGGTTGCAAAGACTCAACAGAGGACATCCCTATCATGTTTTACCGCATGGTAGGAATCCGGTCATCTCCTACCACATTTAGTTGCGTTACTGTATTGTTATGATATAAATACATTGTATATTTTAACCTGTCACAATTTGTGGTTGTTATCTTTGTGACCCCTAGCACGGGTCTAAAACACTTACTTTGCTTTCCAAATTCATTTCTACATTTAATAATACATAACTATTTTATTACTCAAGGGTCTAAGACAGTTATAGAATAACTGATATATAAATAATAATTGAACGTATTTAGTACTTGAGTTGCACGATTAAACTGTGTGGGTATAAGATAATGTTGGTTATGTGTGTTGTTGCAGATGATTCCGTTTTCAAATCACATCGGAGGTCACCAGTGTGGGGGTATAGGGTAGTTGATTATCCATCTACATTGTGTGGAGGGAAAAGCCAGCTATGGAAATGCAATGTGTAATACTTTTTGCAGGTTGGTAGAGAGAAATACTGCAATGGAAATAATATTCTGAAATATGAAAGGAAATTAAATGTATGGTGAAAGGAGGAAAAAAGAAAATATGTTTAATATTAATAGACATATTTAAAGTGAGGTGCACAGAAGAAAATATATCCGTGTATCAAAGGTAATTGAATGTGAGGTTTTGTTCTTGTATTTGGTTGTGCCTTGTTGACTTTGTGTGTGAGAAGATGTGTGTTTAGCAGAATTGATAGGAAATGAGGGTTGAGAATAAATATTATGATCCATCTCCCTAGAAATGTTTAAAGTCTCATCTTGAGAAGAAGTTACGAAATTAGAAATATGTCTGCATTTGTTCAGAGTTTTGTGTGTGTCTTTACCTTGCTGTTGTTGTTGTTATTATCTTCGCAGAGTATCGATGCGTTAGTTTATTCAGTAAAGGCAACTCTGTCTCTCTATCTTTTTGGTTATGGAGTGACTGTTTATATCAGAATAAGCGACGAGAGAGAGAATCATTCCCATTGGTTGAAAATTGTGGAGCACACCTCTATTTGAAATAATGTTTTTTTAAAAATTTTATTTAGTGACCGCCTGCTGCCTTTGTGCGGACGTCAGAGAAAGCAATTGCTTTTAGTGCATCCCATTTCCACTCAGTTCAAGGAGAAGAAGTAAAAAGCAAAAGAAGAGGAAAGAGTAAGCTAAACTAACTGAGAAAGTGAGTAGCTTATACAAGCTCGTAACTTTTTTACGTTAGTTTGTATCACATCTCTACTTACATTACGATAAACACATACACTATAAATCGGTCGGATGGTACAGTTATGTTTATTATGTTTAGTATTGTTTTCTTTGGAACATTGTCCTCACCATTATTTTTCAACTATATTCTGGCCAATGTGCTGTTTTGCTTCCTTCAGGTGTTCGTCCATTCGTGATGTTTTTATCTTTATTTAATTACCATCTAACTAACAAGTTCATCAGATTTTTTTTGATTTTTTGTTTTTTTAACGTAGTTCACCCTAAACAAGGCAGGCCGCCACTGTAGACGTAAGGGGCTACTGAGAAGAAAGAAAAGGGGGGAAGGTGGGGGGGGGGGGTCAACCTAAACTGGGACCTGCACAGCGAGATGTCTGTTTACATTAATTTAAGATTTCTGCATGTCAGTACTGTCGGGGAAAAAGGGGGCGGGGAGGGAGTTCCAGAGGCCAACAGCACGAGGAAAGAAACTATTTGAGTAGAAAGCTCTCCGGCATCTGGGGATCTCCACAGTGAATGGATGGGATTTAGTTGATTGTCGAGTTTGTCTAGTGAATTTACGTCGAGGGGGCACCAGAGTAGCCAATTCATCGATTTGACCCATTCTTCTCAGATGAATTATTTCTGGATAAAATGTTTTATTTTGAATCAAATTCTTTGTTCAATTGAAGTGAAAGCTTTCAGTGGAAACCGACAAAAGAAGAAAAGAGCACTCTTCACCACCAGAGCTATAAAATTCTCAAGGCAGCTCCTGTGAATGTCAGAATGATGCAGCAAGTTAGGATGACTATGATAGATGGTACCAGTCCATTATGCAACGTATTTTCTCAAGATATCTTATGCCTTATCCGAAAAAAAACCCACACAAATTATGAGGTATCTTGAGAAAATATCCGGGAAGATGTTAATTACAAGGAAACATCAGCCAACAACAAAATAACGAAACTATCAACATCATGAAATACAGGAAAAATCTCAAAATTTCACACGAAAATCTAAATCAATTGTAACTTATGGGTCTGCTAAAGTTGAATACTTTGACATCAGTTACAGCGAAAACAACAAAAGAAATATTTTGTGAAGACAATGTTGATTGATTAAACAGTGGAAACATTAAATAAAACGTCAGAAAAAAATGGAAATTAAAAGTCATAATAGTTTTTGTTTTGTCTGTCTTGGTTATACCATACAAGAAAGAGTGAACCGAGTTGTAGATCATGTGACAGTTATTGACCAATAAAATTGCTGGACCATTTATAGGTGGCATTCAGTAAAATACCCATACTATTGATTGTTATTCTAAGCAAGACTTAAAGAGGCTAATTCTCTTTCCATTCTCTATCTATCCACTTATCTGTTTATTTCTATCAACCAATCTATCTATTCTAGCTTTCTCTTTCTCTCTTTTTCTCTCTCTCTCTCTCTCTTTCTCTCTCTCTCTCTTTCTCTTTCTCTTTTCTCTCTCTTTCTCTCTCTCTCTTTTTTCTCTCTCTTTCTCTTTCTCTTTCTCTCTCTCTCTTTCTCTCTATCTTTTTATCTCTCTCTTTCTCTCTCTTTTTCTCTCTCTCTTTCTCTCTCTTTTTTTCTCTCTCTTTCTCTCTCTTTCTCTTTTCTCTCTCTCGCTTTCTCTCTCTTTCTCTTTTCTCTCTCTCTCTCTTTCTCTCTTTTTTTCTCTCTCTCTTTTTCTCTCACTCTTTTTCTCTCTCTTTTTCTCTCTCTCTCTTTTTCTCTCTCTCTCTTTTTCTCTCTCTCTCTCTTTCTCTCTCTCTCTCTTCATCTCCCGCTCTTTCTCTATTCATGTTTCTATTTTTCACTCTCTATCTCACTGTTTCTACCACCCCATTTCCCTCTCTTCACACACACACACACATATATATATCTTTTAATATCTCTCTATTTCTATCCATCCTTGATCTTTCTCTATCCTTCGCCCCCCCCCACCTTTTTTCTTTTCCCTCTTTCTGCTCTCCTAAATCCCATTTCCAAACTGGAAACACTTGCTTATTATGTATAATTTCCTTTCGAGTTGTGACAATTCTGTCGTCCTCTTAGACTTGCAAATGTGGCACCAGCGAAAAAGAAGAAAGGAAACCAAAGAATTGCTTGGTTCTGCCTCTTTATGATGGGAAGCCAACTATGCATTTATTCATGACCATTTTAACTGATGCACAACTTTGCAGTACCTCCTCCTCCTCTATTTACTTACTTCAGATCTTGCTGTAGCCCAATGGTTATAGCATTTAACTGAAGTCCAGAGAAAATGACAGTCGATTTTGAGAAAAAAATCGTTCATTTTCTACAGTTCCGGTCAAAGTAAGTATTTATTTTACAAACTTTTGCCTAGGTTTGGCACAAGGTCTAGAATGCATTACTATATTTGTCGCATTCTGGGAATACACCACTTGCTCATTTCGAATAACACTGTACACACACGCTGCCAACAAATACTTATGCGTATCAATCTGCTGTCCAGGCGTCAATGTTTGCTTCACCATGTTCTATGTCATCATGCTGACACATTTTCAATCTAATCCATTGTGCTGGATCCACTTCAACACTGGTGAGAGCAGCAGATCAAAACATGGTTGACCACAGTGAAAGCTGATGTTGAGGCAATCACTCGTTACCCAGATCTACAGTTTTCGGCAATTGAATCGTGAGTAGCTGCAGATCAAGTCAGGTGTCAAAAATTGAGTGCCATCCAAATCAGAGATGGAGCCGCCACAACTGCTCTTGGGTGATAACAAACACAAGCAACAAATACAGCTCTTTAGGTTCTGCAATTATTTAGTTCAATTTGTTTGGAGAAACTAATCTGGCTTCATAAATAATTTGTAATTTTTTGTTTTATCCTCTAATTTAAGCAAGGCCAGTTTAAGCCATTTAAATTTGTACAAATTGGGCCCCAGTTATATGCTCGAGTACGGAACACCTATAGTGAATTAATAAGTGTCTAGTGCTTATAATTGGTCCCTCGATTTATAAAATCGGGGGACTTATGTTTTGAGGCATGTCCATCCGTCCGTTCGGATTTTTCTCCACAACCATCCATTGAATTTCTCTGAAATTTTGCATGGAGTTGTAACTTTGGTCAGGTTAGAAAGTGACATTCTCCGATTTTTGAAAAAAAATCTGGTTAGCCTCCCAAGGGGTCAAAAGGCCCCGAAATGGCAAAAAACGACATTTTTTGCCCCATAACTTTTCATCCATCCATTCAATTTCTCTGAAACTTGGCCAAAATGTGGAGGCAATTGTTCCTAATAGAAAATAAGTATCGCTGACCTTGGAAAAAATCTGGTTCGCGCCCCCAGGGGGTCAAAAGCTCCCAAAATGGTAAAAAAATGACCATTTTCTCCCATAACGTTTGATCCATCCATTCAATTTTTCTGAAACTTGGCCAAAATGTAGAGGCAATTGTTCTGGATATAAAATGAGCATCCTTGACCTCAGAAAAATTTTGGTTCGCGCCCCCGGGGGGGGGGGTTAAAGCGGGGTCAAAAATGCCCCACATTGCCCAAATTTATTGCATTTTACATTCGCCACATCGAGTCACATACAGAGGGGGACCACGCACTTGTTTTGCAATGCTATCGCTAGAAAATGGCATTAAAAAATACCATTAACTTTGAAATGATTTTGATAAATTTCCTGAATAAAAAAGCCTAACGAGTCTGTGTTTAATAGGCTAGTACACAAATAGTTTGTCAGTGATTAACTTATAATTTATATACTATTGAAACTCTGAGGATGTTGTTATTTTGCTTGTCCATGCGCACACTTCATCTGCATATGAATGTTTAGATGGAAACAAATGGCAAATGACAAGCTAAGTGGTGAGAGGAATTGAATGATATAAATAATTAAAAGAGAAAGAGGGGGTGTATTATGACAAGAATGTAAACCTGTTTTTCAACATGTCCAGTTTTATATATTTTCAAGTATTTATAAAACATTGGAATTTCCACAATGTTTCTTTATAAATATTCGGATATTTCAAAAAAGGTTTTTATAAACATTTAATAATGTATATAATAAATATTCATCCAACAAATCACGAGTAATCTATTAAAACTTTCATATTGGCTTTGAATTTTTAGTATATAATTGCGGATAATGGTGGAGCTTTAGATCGGGACTGGTGCATTGCGCGAAACATAAAACATCGATCTTCAGCTTTTGTAGTATAAAGGGATGCGCCTCTTACAGTTCTTTAATTGGGCCTCACATTTGCTAGCGCTGGCCCTGCTTGAAAGTATATAGATTATATATCTTCTTGGTTATCTACGTGTCCGATGAAGACAGCCATGTCTCCGTGACGATTGAATCCGTGTCCTACACTATCTACCACAAGCAGAACAGGTGTGAGAACCAACAGACGATTTAGATCTGGTTTGAGGAGTCATGTCTTTTCGGACATCTCTGATCCAGTTTATACTTATTGTTCTCTTTGAGCTTGTTGGCAGCGCCACCACCAAATGAAGCATTGTGTGGCAAGATCTTCCAGCTGGCGGCAGTTTGTATCGTACAGATTTTCAGTAGATCTTTATAGCATTGTTTCTGTCCTCCTGTTCAGCAACAGCCAAGATGTAATTTAGATGGTAAGCACTTCTTCGCCATTTTCCAAGCCAGCAAAATTGGCTCCGGGTGATAGTAAATTCCATACTGACATAATTGGTATTGTATGCTTCCATATCGGTCATCTGGTCACGCCAAGTTCTCCTCAAGATGGATAAATTACATAATTACATTCTTTGGACATTCTTCCGGCTTTGTTGTTATCTAGGGAAGGGGGGGGGGCTGATTGTGTAGTCTCAGACAACTCCCTGGAATTCTAGATCACATATATAGAAGTGGAAGCAACGACATTTCAATCTTAACAAGATATTTGGTCCCCCGATTTATAAAATCGGAGGACTTATGTTTTGAGGCATGTTCGTCCATCCGTCCGTCCGGATTTTTCTCCGCAACCATCCATTGACTTTCTCTGAAATTTTGCATGAAGTTGTAACTTTGGTCAGATTAGAAAGTGACATTCTCCGATTTTTGAAAAAAAAAATCTGGTTAGCCCCCCAAGGGGTCAAAAGGCCTCGAAATGGCAAAAAATGACATTTGTTGCCCCATAACTTTTCATCCATCCATTCAATTTCTCTGAAACTTGGCCAAAATGTGGAGGCAATTGTTCCTAATAGAAAATAAGTATCGCTGACCTTGGAAAAAATCTGGTTCGCGCCCCCAGGGGGTCGAAAGCCCCCAAAATGTTAAAAAATAACCCTTTTCTCCCATAACGTTTGATCCATCCATTCAATTTTTCTGAAACTTGGCCAAAATGTAGAGGCAATTGTTCTGGATATAAAATGAGCATCCTTGACCTCAGAAACATTCTGGTTCGCGCCCCTAGGGGATTAAAGGGGGGTAAAAAATGCCCCAAATTGCCCAAATTTATTGCATTTTACACTCGCCACATCGAGTCACATACAGAGGGGGACCACGCACGCGCGGCTTGTTTATTTAAGTATGGATCCATTTTCCTCAAAGAATTTGATGCAAAATAAAACATTTTATCCAGAAATAATTAATCTGAGAAAAATGAGTCAAATCTGATGAACTTGTTAGTTTGATGGTAATTAAATAAAGATAAAAACATCACGAATGGACGAACACCTGAAGGAAGCAAAACAGCACATTGGCCAGAATATAGTTGAAAAATAATGGTGAGGACAATGTTCCAAAGAAAACAATACTAAACATAATAAACATAACTGTACCATCCGAGCGACCGACCGACCGATTTATAGTGTATGTGTTTATCGTAATGTAAGTAGAGATGTGATACAAACGAACGTAAAAAAATTACGAACTTGTATAAGCTATTCACTTTCTCTGTTCGTTCAGCTTACTCTTTCCTCTTCTTTTGCTTTTTACTTCTTCTCCTTGAACTGAGTGGAAATGGGATGCACTAAAAGCAATTGCTTTCTCTGACGTCCGCACAAACGCAGCAGACGGTCACGAAATAAAATGAAAAAAACATTATTTCAAATAGAGGTGTGCTCCACAATTTTCAACCAATGGGAATGATTCTCTCTCGTCGCTTATTCTGATATAAACAGTCACTCCATAACCAAAAAGATAGAGAGACAGAGTTGCCTTTACTGAATAAACTAACGCAGCGATACTCCGCGAAGATAATAACAACAACAACAGCAAGGTAAAGACACACACAAAACTCTGAACAAATGCAGACATATTTCTAATTTCGTAACTTCTTCTCAAGATGAGATGGATCATCATATTTATGCTCGACCCTCATTTCCTATCAATTCTGCTAAACACACATCTTCTCACACACAAAGTCAACAAGGCACAACCAAATACAAGAACAAAACCTCACATTCAATTACCTTTGATATACGGATATATTTTCTTCTGTGCACCTCACTTTAAATATGTCTATTAATATTAAACATATTTTCTTTTTTCCTCCTTTCACCATACATTTAATTTCCTTTCATATTTCAGAATATTATTTCCATTGCAGTATTTCTCTCTACCAACCTGTAAAAAGTATTACACATTGCATTTCCATAGCTGGCTTTTCCCTCCACACAATGTAGAGTGATAATCAACTACCCTATACCCCCACATCTTCATAGAGGTCTAAATGACTTTTAATTAACCTGGCAAAATTATGGTCCATTTCTTTTAATATCAAGGCTGCAACTGACTAGATTTCTATCTGTTTCGTCACATGACCAGATCAACCAATCAATTATCCACTTAGGGTCACCTTGGGCTCGAACCCTGCCTGTCAAACTAAATAACCCCACAAACATATTCCAAATATTCCAAGTATATAATACACAGATGAAAAAACACTTTATACTAATATATTATAAACATGTCTTCTTCTTCTTCTTCTTCTTCTTCTTCTTCTTCTCCTTATTTTTCTTCTTTTTTATCTCCTTCTTTTTCTTTTCCTTCTTCTTCTTCTTCTTTTTCTTCTTCATCTTCTTCTTCTTCTTCTTCTTCTTCTTCTTCTCCTTATTTTTCTTCTTTTTTATCTCCTTTTTCTTCTCCTTCTTCTTCTTCTTCTTCTTTTTCTTCTTCATCTTCTTCTTCTTCTTCTTCTTCTCCTTATTTTTCTTCTTTTTTATCTCCTTCTTTTTCTTCTCCTTCTTCTTCTTCTTCTTTTTCTTCTTCTTCTTCTTCTTCTTCTTCTTCTTCTTCTTCTTCTTCTTCTTCTTCTTCTCCTTATTTTTCGTCTTTTTTATCTCCTTCTTTTTCTTCTCCTTCTTCTTCTTCTTCTTCTTCTTTTTCTTCTTCATCTTCTTCTTCTTCTTCTTCTTCTTCTCCTTATTTTTCTTCTTTTTTATCTCCTTCTTTTTCTTCTCCTTCTTCTTTTTCTTCTTCTTCTTCTTCTTCTTCTTCTTCTCCTTATTTTTCGTCTTTTTTATCTCCTTCTTTTTCTTCTTCTTCTTCTTCTTCTTCTTCTTCTTCTTCTTCTTCTTCTTTTCTCCTTCTTTTTCTTCTTTTTCTTCTTTTTCTTTTCCTAATTATTATCATTATCATTATTATTAGGTGCTGATATCAAACATGAACCAGTTTCCGGGAACTTTGCGTCGGCAGCGTTCGTGCATGTTACGTAAACACACGAAAGGCGAATGTTGACAGATGATAACTTCGATACGTAGCTGTGTCGTATTTTTTCAGTTTTATAAGCAAATAAAAAGAAAAACGAACAAAACAGCGAAATCACTGTTAATAAATTTTTTTTTTGTAACAAAACAATGGTAAACAACTGTTAATAAATAATTTATTTTTTTGTAATGTGGGGGGTCGTCATACCTTTTTTTGGTGATAACTTCCTCCACCAATAAAAATAATAAGAAGAAAACTTACATGCAAAATCAACGGAAGTTTATTTACTGAAATAAACTATTAACAATAGAATATATTTCTTTTGTAATGAGTTCATGAGTCCTTCCTTTAGTTTCAGGGTAAGTAAAAAGAAGAATGTCTTTTCTTTTGTTGAATGTTCATTTGTTATAAAATGTTAAAAGAGGCAATAGGTAATGTTCGCCTGTGAAATTGTATGAAGCGCGCGAAAGGGTGAAATGGAAGAGTGCTAGTAAGATGCGTGTAACCTCCGGATGAAAAGTCAGTTGAAAGAGAAAGTTTGATGTTTGTGTGTGCTTAAATACTATTTGGATAGGCTCCAGCGAGCTTAAGGAGAAAAGTTTAGAAAAATATGTCTTTGGAGAAATCTCATTGGACAGAAATATCACGTGGTGTGCTCTCAACTACGTCCGCTCGTTTTGAGTTGATTTAATATATAAAGCCACATCGGAATTTGCGTGGGCGTTATTTTATATTTGTCACACGCCAATACAACAATTTTCACTCTGCGCGCCTAAATTGTATTTATTCTAAACAACAATTTTTATTCGAATCTTAACCGTGTCAACTGGCACAATACTCTCCCCAGATTGAAAAAAAGGAAAAAAAAATTTTTTTTAATATGTAATGTATTCCTTGAAATGTTTCGGCCAGTGGACTTTCCTACCTGTTTTTGTCGTAGGTTTGACGTTCCCGTCACTTTCTGTTCTAAGGGAATTTGTTCTGGTGGGGAAATTGTCTGAGGGTGTTCCTCAATGTATGCTGGTTTAATTCGGTCGATCGCGATGTTGTCTTTCCTGTTTTTCCTTTGGACAGTGAAATATTTTTCACTTCTGTCCAAAACTTGGTATGGTCCTGTGTAATTTGGACAAAATGGCTTTTTGACTGTATCGTTCCTAATAAATACATATTTGCATGTGTGAAGGTCATTTGGCATATGTGTTTGTTTGTCAGCCCTCCTGGTGGGTGTAAATTTGAGAGAAAACATTTTGTTCTTTAATTCCGTCACAAATGTATTTGTGGGTGAAATGTCTGCGTATGCATCAAAATATTGTCCAGGTAGTGTGACTGCTGATCCAAAAACTACCTCCGCTGGCGTGCTTTGTAAATCCTCTTTCATCGTGTTTCGGATCATTAATAGGATTAATGGTAAATTATCTGACCAGTCTGCGTTGTTATGACTCATAGCCAAAGAAGTTTTTAGCTGTCTGTGGAAGCGTTCGACGAGGCCGTTCGAGCAAGGGTGATAAGCCGTTGTCTTTATGTGGGATGTTCCCAACAATTGGTTGAATTCTGCAAAGAGTTTCGATTGAAATTGCGAGCCTCTGTCCGTTGTGAGTACTGACGGTACTCCAAAAATCGCTATCCAGTCTTAATATTGTTACAGCTACTGTCGCCGCCGATGTGTCCTTCACGGGTATGGCTGTTGGCCATCTGCTGAACCTGTCGATTATGGTGAGAATGTGGGTGTGTCCTTTCGAAGGAGGTAATGGCCCCACCAAGTCAACATGGATATTGGTAAACCTGGCATCTGGCATACTGAAAGTACCCAGTGGTGACTTTGTATGCCTGTGTATTTTATTCTTTTGACAGGATACACACGTCTTGGTCCAATTTCGAATATCTGTATTCATTTTCGGCCAAACGAAACGGTCTGCTATTATTCTTACCGTGGCTCGTTTGCCTGGATGAGATAAATTGTGGAAATGTTGAAAAACATGTCGTCTGATGCTTGGCGGTATGTATGGACGTGGTTGTTTTTTCGTTGTATCACAATAAAATGTTGTTGTACTAAAAGGTACAGGCATTTCCTTCAGTTGCAAAGACGTTTTCTGTTGTACGTCAGTGAGTGTCTCGTCCGTTTTTTGTTCTTGTGCAATTAATTCCATACTCAGCGAACTGGAATTTATCGAAGTTATTGCAGCTCGTGATAATGCGTCCGCCACAATGTTTTCTTGTCCCTTGACGTATCTGATGTCTGTAGAATATTGAGCAATATAATCAAGATGTCTGATTTCTCTTGGGCCATATTTATCTATGTGTGTATGCAGTGCATATGTTAACGGCTTATGGTCAGTGTAAATACAAAAGTTTCTTCCTTCCAACAGATGTCTAAAATGTTTAATTGCCAAATAAATTGCTAATAGTTCCCTTGAAAAGGTACTGTACTTTGTCTGTGTCTTGCTCAGTTTGGCTGAAAAAAACGAAATAGGGGTCATTGTATTCCCTGTCAGTTGGTGTATAACTGCTCCTACAGCTATGTCTGATGCATCTGTTGTAAGTGTAAGTTTCGATTCCTCACTGGCCTTAATATTATTCAATTTTGTGAAATTGACTAAGGCAGTTTTAGCTTGATGGAAAGCTTCCAAAGCTGATCCTTCCAGTTTTAATTGTTGGTTTTTCGTTTTGTTCTTCAATAATGACGTTAACGGTGCAAGGATTGTGGAACAGTTGGGTAAAAATCGTCTGTAATAATTAATTACACCTATGAAGCGACGAATTTGTCTAACAGACGTAGGTTGTGGAAAATTCGTAATGGCACTTACTTTTTCGGGTAATGGTGAAATTCCATCCTTATCAATTGAATGTCCGAGGAAATTTACTTCTTGCTGACCGAAAATACATTTGTCCAAGTTTAGTTTTAAACCGTAATGGGACAGTCTTTGGAAAACTTGTTCCAAGTGTTGTTTATGTTCGTCGAGGTTTCTACTAGAAATTAGGACATCGTCCACGTATGCGAATACGAATGGAAGGTCCCTAAAAACCTCGTCTATCAACCTTTGGAAGGTTTGACAGGCGTTCCTAAGTCCGAATGGCATTCTGACAAATTCGTAAAGTCCAAATGGCGTGGTCAGTGCTGTTTTATGGATATCTTCTTCCGCCACCGGTATTTGGTGATATGCTTTCACTAAATCCAGTTTGGAAAATATCGTGATGTTTTGCAGTCCGATTGCGAAATCGTGAATCTGTGGGATAGGGTATCTATCCGGTACAGTTTGTGCATTTAATCTCCTGAAATCGCCGCAAGGACGCCATGTTGTCACGTCTGATTTCTGTACCATATGTAGAGGAGATGACCAGGCACTTTTGGAAGGTCGAATAATTCCTTGTTGTAACATGCGTTGGAATTCGTCCTTTGCGATCTTGTACTTATCCTGCTTCAAACGTCTGGGTGTAGCGTAGACGGGTTGTCTACTCGTTTTAATATAATGCCTTGCATTATGTTTTATATCATCCGCGACTGTGAATGGCTGAGTAAGTTGTGGGTATTTTTGAAACAGCCGACGAATGTACGTCTCTTCAGGAAAGGCAGAACTAATCCCAGTAGACTGGTATCTTGTGGTGACACCTTTAATTACGATTTTTGTTTGGTTATCAGTCAGTGTGCGATTAGTCATGTCTACTGATAGATTATATCGTGCTAGGAAATCTGCTCCTAATATTGGTGTCGTCACGTTGGCTATGGTAAAATTCCACGAAAATGTGCGACGCAAGCCGAGATTGACGCTTAAGTATTTTTCACCGTATGTCGGTATTTGTGTGCCATTAGCTGCCTGGAGGTGGTAAAGCTGTGGAGTAGCTTTCTGTTTACTTAGCGCTGGTATCACGCTTATTTCGGCTCCGGTATCTATTAAGAAGTTATATCCGTGATTACTGTCACGAATGAAAAATAGACGACCTTTAGTGGAAAATCCAGCAACAGTTGTCGTCTCTACTGGCTGGAATGATCGTTTCCCTGATTCTTGTTTTCAAAAGTGCAAAGATAAGTGCAACGCCTCGCTTCTGTGCCGAATTTTTTGTGGTAAAAACAGATTTCGTTCGCTCGTTCTCGTGTGTTGCTTCGACCTCTGCTAAAACTTCGTTTTCGGTAGTTCGGTCGATTATTAAATGAGTAACGACGGTTTATTTGCATTAATTCCTGCAATTTACGAGTGAGGTTTTCGACCGTAGTTTTTAGTTCGGCCACTTCGTCGTCTCTCGTCTGTTTTGGCTGTGCTTGTGCTGAGTTTACTTTGCGGCTTCTCAGATTTTCATGAATTCGGTCCGCCATGTCGGCTAGTTTTACCGTGCTTGTCTCTTCCGTTGTGGGTGCCAGAATTTGTACTGTTGTGTCTGGGAGTTTATCCAGCCACAAACTTCTCATTATATTTTCGGACATTTTGTTGTCTCCTAGCAATGATCGCATGTATCGTAAAAGTTGCGACGGTGTGCGATCTCCCAATTCTACTTGGGTGAAGAGATTGCGTAACATTGTCTCGTTTGATAAGCCAGTCCGTCTCAAAATAGCCTCCTTAAGTTCGTCGTATGGATTATTTTCTGGTACGTTCTCCAATAAATCAGTCACTTCCTCGACGACGTCTGCCGGGAGTTTTTCAACCAAATAACAATACTTGGTTCGCTGAGACGTAATCCGTTTTGCGTCGAAAAGGGCCTGGATCTGGATAAACCACGTCTTTATATTGGTGGGATTAAAAACTGGAATATTTAGCGTTAATGTAGCTAGAGGTGTTTCAACGCGGGGAGCTTCCATTTTTCTGTTTTTTGTTTGAAAGTGATTTTAAAGCCTTTAAACTGTCGGTTGATTTTTTTAATTTCCACTTAATAGCGACTACCGGCGTAACTCGCTAATTTGTTGCTACATTGTACTGAGATCCACGCTTCGTCTGACGGCTTGTATCATCCCTTGAAATTCGCATCGTCTTTTTCTTCCTTTGAGTGTTACCGCACGCATGATATCGACAGTATGTTAGGAAACCGTGTGTAGCTTATAAGGAGATTCCGTTGTGCATGCAATTCTAAGTCGTGGTCACCAACTTGTGGGGGTCGTCATACCTTTTTTTGGTGATAACTTCCTCCACCAATAAAAATAATAAGAAGAAAACTTACATGCAAAATTAACGGAAGTTTATTTACTGAAATAAACTATTAACAATAGAATATATTTCTTTTGTAATGAGTTCATGAGTCCTTCCTTTAGTTTCAGGGTAAGTAAAAAGAAGAATGTCTTTTCTTTTGTTGAATGTTCATTTGTTATAAAATGTTAAAAGAGGCAATAGGTAATGTTCGCCTGTGAAATTGTATGAAGCGCGCGAAAGGGTGAAATGGAAGAGTGCTAGTAAGATGCGTGTAACCTCCGGATGAAAAGTCAGTTGAAAGAGAAAGTTTGATGTTTGTGTGTGCTTAAATACTATTTGGATAGGCTCCAGCGAGCTTAAGGAGAAAAGCTTAGAAAAATATGTCTTTGGAGAAATCTCATTGGACAGAAATATCACGTGGTGTGCTCTCAACTACGTCCGCTCGTTTTGAGTTGATTTAATATATAAAGCCACATCGGAATTTACGTGGGCGTTATTTTATATTTGTCACGCGCCAATACAACAATTTTCACTCTGCGCGCCTAAATTGTATTTATTCCAAACAACAATTTTTATTCGAATCTTAACCGTGTCAACTGGCACAGTAACAAAACAATGCTAAACAGCTGTTAATAAATAATAATTTTTTTTTGTAACAAAACAATGCTAAACAGCTGTTAATAAATAATAATTTTTTATTTTGTAGCAAAACAATGGTAAACAGCTGTTAATAAATACATTTTTATTATTTTTTTGCATTTCTTTTTATATTCAGTCAAATCGTTAAAAAGTTCTTTTTTTGTGTTTCTTAAAACTGAAAAAGAATTATTTTGTGTGTGTTTTTCTTTTTTACATTGTTTTTTTTTAATCAGTCGGGTTAGGGTTAAACAGAGATTCGTCTATCTCAACCGTATGCCCTGAGCCTCCGATCTGATGAGGATTTGGTAACAAATGGTCTTCGCAGACTTCCCTCAAAAAGTTTTTCCAATGTTCTGGCTTTAATCAATTTCAATATTGGTTAGAAAATTTGTCGTCTGCCAGCTGAAAGCTGATTGACTAATCGCCTCGGCATCTCTCAGGTGTTTACGTAACATGCCTAAACGCTGTCGATGCGAAGTTCCGGAAACTGGTTCATATTCGATATCAGTACCTATTATTATTTTAAGAAGAAGAATACCAGGATGGGTAAAATGAATTCCTTGAACAGAACAGTTTTGCACCATTTTTATGTCCCCTTCAGAAGATTATATCAAGATATAATGACACTATGTCTAGAATCCTTATTCAAATTTTGATTAAAACTTAAGGCTTAAGATTAAGGGACCTAAGAAGAAATTTCAATTCAAGGAATCTTGATTAATTGGTGCCTTATGACAATGGATTAAATTCAATGCAAATCTGAAATATTTGTGTTTTCAAATGGGAGGTTGTGCCTATATCATCCCCTCTAAAACCCTTTAAAATACTTCAAAGACATTGAAATTCGGGAATGTTTATGTCTAATACCTATTATTAACATTTTACAAATATTTTATGCATCTGAATTTTTACAAAGGGCTTCCACCTTCTTTTGCACGAAACTAAATTAAACTAAATATAGCCCACATGTGGGCCCTTTACGCCTAGAAGCTGTGTTTCAAATTTCAAAATGATCGGTTAATTAGTTTAGGAGTGTACATACAAATATATAAATATACCTAACTTTATATACGAAAGAAATAGTTTTTTTTATTTTGTTTCTTAGAAAATCTTTAAAGATTTTTTCCATGTTTAAACTCTTACTAACTTCTGCTTTCACTAATAACCTTGCGTAACATATTAATCCATCTCTATTGTGGATGAAATAGTAGGGTAGACTAAACTCACAAGCTTTGATAGGGTAACTAGTCTAGGAGAAAGAAACTCCATGGCAGATGAACGTTTACTTTGACAGTGGCATTAGCAACATGTGCATTGAATCTACCAAGTAATTTACTACTGAATACACAACGTGACAGTTCAGTTTGAGCAGACTGGAAAAGCTGAATGCGAACAAAAAAGAAGAATTCCTGCTTTATTAGGCATAACTGTCCAAGCGTTCTTGCTGAATCACACGTTTTAAATAATGTTTGTTGAATAAAGTAGATTATCTCAGAGCAGATCCCACTTTGGTGTGGAGCCCAGTTTGAGACAGTCGGTCTAATAGGATGGCGCTGATTTAATTGTACACAAGTATAAAAGTAAAAGAGATCGTCTATGCCAGGGCCGACCATAGGAGCAATGGAGCTCCTATTGAATACATTTTTGTTGACCTTCACAACCAAGGGCAGTAAAATGGTAAGAAGATAAATAAAATCCACGTGAGGAACTCTGCTGGTCACTAGTTCTTGGGGGCTGAAGATTCTTTTCGGTGGGCGATCATTCTTTCTTGACTAAGAGTTGTTCTTGTTGAATTGTTGGTTCGTATCTCTATGGCTATTTGATGGATCAACACACGAACGCTGAGTGAGGGAAAGAGAGAGAGAGAAAATTAGTAGAAGCTAAGATTCATATTTAATTAATAATAAACTAATGAGGAACACCATTTAAAAACTGAATCAGTTCAATGGAGAAAGATTAGGAATACAGGCGATTCGTTTTCTTTAGTCATATTCACAAAGAATTATTTTCTCGTATCATTTTGTCTTTTTTATTATTATTATTTATTTACTTGCTAGTAGCTTTCACACAAGTAAGTATCAGTGAGTGCTCACTGACAATAACCAGTGGTCTTCCCTGAAGTCTGAGTGACAAGTCTCCCCAGAGTTCCAGCACTCTCCTCCTTTTTTCGATAACCGTTGCAAATTATTTTGTGTTATCGCAACAGTTGTTTACCACTGATTTCCCGCAGACACCGATCATTGGTCTTCTCCTGAATTTGAGTAGCAACCTCCTCCACCCCACCCCAAAATTCCAATACTCTCTGCACCTTTTCAGTGGAGATCTGTTTAGTGTTCCTCGGTCTTTCCATCCTCCTCGACTAGTCATGATCATTTGTGTGCGATCTGCCAAAGCTGGTGCCACGCTATGAATGTGTTTTTAAAAAAGTGGGTAATTTATGCAATTTCAAACAGTTTTAGTTCCCTTGGGCACGTATGATGTTCGTTTCTGTTTTCGTTTTATTTCCATTTCAACTTATGTTTAGCTGGCTCGCATTTGTAGTTCATGTGGGATAGTTTCCACATTCAAGCGGTTTCCTTGCGATTTCTACTGTTTTTATTATTGCCATCCGTTTCAATTTTCCTTTTGATTTCAATTTCTCCTCGTCTTTATTCCAGGCTTCTCGGAATTGTTCCTAGTGCTCCTACAATCATTGGTATTATGTTGACTCCTTTGTTTCATATTCCTTTCAATTCTCTAGCAAGTTCCATGTATTTGCTTCGTTTTTTTGCTTCCTTTATCTTCACTCTGTGAACTGCTGGGACGGCGAAATCTACGATTTGGTAGTTTTTTTCCTTCCTGTTGACTATTATCATGTCTTTCTTGGATGAGTTTGCCTGTTTGTACCTCCATGTCTCAGAAGATTTTTTGATTATGTCAGTCTTTTAATATTTTGTCCAGCTTTAAACACTTGATAATTTAAATTTTAATTGACAAACTGTTCAAATGCTTAATTATCGATCTCAAATAAGTTTTGATCATTAAAAGTAGAGCAGGAGCTCCCTTGGATTTGGAATAATGGTCAAATCAGGTTAAGACCTTTTCTGGTCTGTGAGAGAGTGTGCGTGAGTGAGAGGAAGAAAGAGAGATAACTGATATATATATATATATATATATATATATATATATATATCAGTTAAGCTAAGATAATATTTCATCTTAAAGTAAAGTGAGATTCTCCTATTAAATTGTCCGGAATAACTTAATAAGCACATGCTACATAAAGAAAACTGTTTTGTCATTCACATTCACCTTTTAATGCGTTCGTGGCATAAAAAATAATTTCAATCACATTAATCGATTTCATTATTTAGTCCAAATCGATATGAAGAAGGAGAAGAACTTACCCCTAAGTCACATGTACTCTTCCTACCACTCAAATCACCGGGTTGAAATATTTAGTAAGATACATGTTTTCAACAGCATTCAAATAATAATAACATTAAAATACACTTTTTTCATCAATAACAAATAATAATATATTTATTCATTTTTATTAAATATCATTATTTTTTAATAAAATACATATTTGCTTTAAATTAAATATATATCATCTTATTTTCAACATGCTTTCATTATCCTAGCTATATAAGCCAATATGGTGGCTTACTGATGAATATACCCGATGTGAACATGAGAGATAACTCAGAATTTATAATTATTTGAAAAATGTACCATGCCCACATCGGGAAAGACGGGTAGCTTTCTGAATTTTTATTTTTTATTTTTTGCCTTTCTGTTTATTTAAGTAAATGAATATTCGTCTGTTCGCCCTCCATATTTTACAAGGGGGCATTCATCCGTTTTCACCAGTTAAGTAATAATTTCTTTTACTTCTGTTTATTAAAGAAAACGAATATTACATTTTAATTCGTCATGGAAATTATTTTTCACGCTCTTTTGACTTATTCATCCATCTTACCACAATATTTTCATTGGGGACATTTTTCTGTTTCTCGGCACATCTTCAGCTCGACCCCCGAGTGAAAATGTCAGATAAAAACAAAATAACAGGAAAAGTTTGTTGTTGTTGTTATTATTATTATCATCATCATCATCATCATCATCTACTACTAACCTGGGATGAAAAAAAATAGGGTACACCAAAAATTTAAGAAAATACTCCAGTAGATTTGTAATTATCTAAGAAATTATAATTTCGATAATATGCATTACTTTAAGTTGGATTGACACCATTTTTATTCTCTATTTCAAAAGAGTTCTATCAGGGGAGGCAATCAGTGGCATTACATAATACTTTTACAGAAATGTTTTTTATTTTTTCTTCCGAAAATGAACTGTAATAACTTAAATTTAGAGGATTTTTATTTAACTAGGGATATGCCCTAATTAATTAACTTAACCATAACCAAACCCTAAAGTAACCCTGAACTTGAGTTATTATCTTATTTAAAACAGAGTTTGAATTATTCCTCCTTTGAATTCATGACAATGGCAGAAAATGGCGGCGATTGCTGCATACGCTTAAAAGTTAACTTTCTTAAGTAATAAAAAAAACTACTGGATTGTTTTCCATAAATTTTGGTGAACCCTAATATTTTTCCATCACTAGTAAGTATTTCCTAAAGATTTCTTGTTATTTTAATTTTAACTAGCATAATTATCTCGGGGTGGGGGGGGGTCAAGTTGGAGAAAAAGCTTTTTCTCTGTATGCTTATTTACAAAAAGGAATTTTATATTTTAAATGAAATATATTTTTATTTACATTATTCGTCCATTCACTGGTAAGAAAACGAATATTATATTTTGATTCGTTATGGAAATATATTATTACATGTATAATATATTACCATAACGAATTATTACATGTATATGGAGGTGACGGTGGTTAAGTGGATAACGACACGGACTGACGACCTGGGTGTGCCAAGTTTGAATCCAGTTAGTTCTATAGTATCACTTTCACTTAGGGATGTTGGCAACCTTCACGTGGTCCCTCCTGCTAAAGTGTGAACAACAGTCAACAAAGTTGTACTATGCTGATTCGTATGAATTTATTGTTACATGTATTTTGAACTGTTTTTACACTATGAGTTCATCCTACAACCATATTTTCATAGAGACATTTGTCTGTTTTCACCGGTAAACTGATGGGTTTTTTTCTTTCTCATTCTGTTTATTTATAGAAACAAATATTACATTTTAATTTTTTACCGAAATATATATTCATTTACGTTATTCATCTGTCCTACTATTATATTTTTATAGGGGACATTCGTCTTTTTTCACCGGTAAAGTAATATTACTGATTCAAATTGCTGTTTGCGGGCACCATTTCCGAGCAATACTGGTTAGATACAGCTACTTAGTAATAAACTAATGATGATATGTTTGTAAATGAATTTTTGTTATTTACATCATTTATGTATTTCAGACTATTCTCCTCATCTTAGTTGTTGTGATGCTCACAAAGTTTCGGCCGTTGAACTCTCCGACCTTTTTCAGGTTCTTTTTGTCGTAATTTACATAAATTTCAGTCAGTGATTATATAAACACAGCATAAATTCCACTCACTTTCATCGATTACATATTCTATCCAGTTGGATAATTCTTTCAGTAGCATACACTGCACAATATTCACTGTTTACTTTCATTATATAATCATCAATGGCAAATTCAAAACAGCGTCTACACTAGCTGTGCATGTATTTTTTCAATTCTTTTACTTTACGTACATTATGACTGTGTTTTAATAATTACATTCCAACACTTATATATATGATTACTTATTCAAAATGTTCTTATTTAGTTGTCATTTAATTTTTGATCATTCAGATTTTGCAGGTCATTTTGAAAACTTCATACTTTGGATATAGATTCCTTCATGACCATGAGAAATTTCATAATTATTCATACATTACTGACTATGCTATATTTCATAATTATTCATACATTACTGACTATGCTATATTTCATAATTATTCATACATTACTGACTATGCTATATTTCATAATTATTCATACATTACTGACTATGCTATATTTCATAATTATTCATACATTACTGACTATGCTATATTTCATAATTATTCATACATTACTGACTATGCTATATTTCATAATTATTCATACATTACTGACTATGCTATATAATGATAAGCCACAAAAATGCTTTTCAGTAACACATTATTTGAAACATTCATTATTTATGTATTTCAGACTATTGTCTTCATCTTGGTTGTTGTAATGCTCACAATGTTTCGGCCGTTAAACTCTCCGACCTTTTTCAGGTTCCTATTGTCGTAATTGGTAACATTCTGAGAATTTCGACCTCAGCTTTTTATTTAATCTACTGGTGTAGGAGACTGCTCCCACTCCGCTTTCCACATATTTTAAATATCTAGTATCAGTTAACTTTTTTCTTATGTTCCTCCACCAAGGATTGAACTCTGAACATCTACTTACAATTAACTCTAGAGCAGAGATTACCAACCGGGCTTCACAGAAGCTTTAAGAAGCCCGCAAAAAAAAAGTTTCTACTTATTTTGTTTTGTTTACTAGGAGATTTGGATTTTCAGTTATGAATATAACGGAATTGATTCATTAAATATTTGATTAAAAATATTATATATGCATATATGGGTTCTACAGATGATAAAATAGCTCAGTGTGTGTGTGTTGGGGGGGGGGGGTCGCAAGCGAAATAAGGTTGGGAGCCCTCGCTCTAAAGTATCTCTGAATTAACGATTTTATCCTATTTAAACAACATTTCAAAACATTACTAAATTTGATACAATGGTGAGGTATCAATTATACAGGCAATTCATTTTTTTTATGTCATCTTCACAAAGAACTATTTTTTCTATTTTTTTTGGGGGGGGAGGGTCCTCCTTATTATTACTTATATAATCAAATTGACACTTACCGACATAACAGGCTTCAATATTCCATATGCAAATATTGCTTGAATGGAGCAATATTTATATAATGAATTATCCACTCGTGAACTGGCAGCCAATCAGAGCTCAGATAATGGACTTGCCCATCTTGGCATAGTGAAACATTCCAGCTTTCATATAAACTGGCTTTTTTGGTGTTCGTTCAGTTTTACTTATTATGTTACTCAACTGGTCACACAGTTGAACACTAAGTACTACATTCTATATTATTATTATTATTTTTGTATGTTCGGAGTTTTCACATTAGCCGTTACTAGTGATTTCTTTCTAATAACAACCGGTGGCTTTCTCTGGAGTCTGAATGACAGCAAGTCTTTTCAATATTACAGTAACTTTTTTTTTCATTCTATTATCGTAACTCACTTGGTGTTCTTGGAGCAGCAGGTATCAGTGGTTTCTCAGTGATAGTGGCCGGGGTGGGGGGTGGGGGTGGCTTCCCCTTGAATTTGAATACCAATAAGTAGTCTCCTCATCATAATCATTATTATACTAATACTACTACTAAAAAAGGAGAGTTCAAAGTCTTTTAAGATTTCAACTTTAATGAACAAACTGTTCTTTCTTGTTGAATCGTCTGTCTCAAATAAGTTTTGATCAGTAAAGTAGATTACCCCCTCCCCCAGGTAGATTCACTTAGATGTGGGACCAATTTTGAACAATCTGTTCAATCATGTCTCTGTCTGCCTCTTTAATATCCAAAAATATATCTCGGTTCTTTTTATGTGCCATCTGTGAGAATTTGGTTTGGGAACAATTTGTTCTTGTCTGTTTGCTTTTCGGAAACCCGGAAATTGGTCCATGTGGTTGTTTACAATTGTTTGGTAGAATAGACTAAAGGCATTCGGTGAAAAGAAGTCACAGAACCATGATTGGTTGGCACTAATTATGACGAACTATTCAGACTTTGTTGATTTGTCTTGGAGACATGGTTTGGAAATTGAGAACTTTAACATTTTTTTTTAAATTTTTTTTTTATTGATTCCATAAGAAAAGGTAAACGGGTATTATGCAAATGAAGGGGGAAGGGATGAGGAAAAAAGAACATGAAGAAGGGGGAAAAAAGGAAAATTAAGTAACGGAAAATATGAAGAAAAATAAGAACGAATGAAAAAGAAATGAAGTAGAGAAAGAATGAAAAAAGATTAAAAAGAGAAATGAAAGAATGGAGAGAAAAAAGAGAAATGAAAGAAAGGAACGAATGAAAAAGAATTGTAAATAAAAAAAAGTAGAGAGTGGGGAAAGAGTGAAAGAAAAGAAAAGAAGAAGGAAATTGTTCGAACTACTGTTCTCATCTTGGATGTTATTCTCACAACGTTTCGGCCTTCTTCACGTGCATCTTGTCAAACTCGCGAATCTATACAGAATTTCAAACTTTATACTTTATTTAATCCACGGGGATATATTATTCTCGTTCCATTATTGGGTAGACGTCTTAAGTAATTTTTACTTTATTCTTAGATAGTATCGCTGGTAGTGAGTATTGAACCTTCAAGTTCTAGAAGACTTTCACCTAGAACTGATTGTTACTTAACACCTTTATCCGTAGCAGTCAAAACATTGTGAGAATAACATCCAAGATGAAAACAGTAGTCGAAATATTGCAAATAATGCAAATTGTCAATCCTAATCTAAAAAATTCCAAAGAATAAGATTTGCTTTGTTTTTTTGTTTTTTTTTTTTACTGCATATCAACCCTTTCTGATCTTATTCGAAACGATTCATTGTATCTGATTTATTGAATGCGCATTAATAGTTTACTCATGGTTGTAGGAATTGGGGGGGGGGGGGTAAATAAAGAGGGAGAGTAAGGAAGAAATAGAAAGGAAACGGAATGAAAAAGAAGGAAAGAAAGAAAAAGGAAAGAAAGAAAGAAAAATATTTTTCAAAGAACAGAATGATAGTGTGATTGTAGCTGAATAAAGAAAACGAGGTTGTCTGGATTTGTGTCTCTCGGGTTCCATTATGAAAAAGAAAATAACCAAGATACGAGTAACTCAACCATATCTAGCATAGTCTTTTAGTAATACGCATTCATATTCTCCACATATCACATTTCACTACAGGGAATCATTGGTGTATGAGGCTCTATACAAACAAACAGTATTGAGCCCCCAACAGTGCCTATTTTTACATGTTCATAGAATGCTGGAGGTTATGCGGATTACTAGTAGTCTCTCGTCTTGCTACCACAACTGCAAAGAACTTTCCTTTCTTCCTCTGCGTGCCTAACATCGCATGGAATTTCCATGAACAGAGTTTCTTTCCAAGAACTTCCCATATGTGGAACACAATACCATGTGACTGCTTCCCTGCAGTACTACAACATGATCATGTTCAAATTCAATATCAATATTAGAAATAGTTTTTATTTTTAAAGTAAACAAAAAGGTAAACAGGAAACAGTGGTAAATTAATATTTTGAATTGTTTAGTTATTGTTAAGTTATTCGAATGTAAACACATACGCTTAGCATAAATATCACTGAGACAGACAATATTTTCTGATTGTTATCGATGTAAAGATTTCTTTGATTTTTCTGATTGTTATCGATGTAAACATTTCTATCATTTTTCTGATTGTTATCGATGGAAAGATTTCTATCATTTTTCTGATTGTTATCGATGGAAAGATTTCTTTGATTTTTCTGATTGTTATCGATGTAAACATTTCGGTCATTTTTCTGTAAATTTCCAGGGAACCATTTGTTTAAAAAATTGTTCACTGGAAATTTACAGAAAAATGTTTCACTTTTGTAAACGAATTGTTAAAAGAACAGTAGCTTTACTATAGATATTCCCTGCTTCTTTTGTTCCAGCTAGTTTGACTCGTCGGTCTAGTGGTCTTCATAAATTCGCTGTTCATTGTAATACATTTTTCTATTCCAGTAGCTTCTTTCCAAGAACTGCGGTCTTGTAGAACTCTCTCCCTGTTAACTGTTTCTTCCTACCTTAATCTTTTCAAGACTAAGGTCAATAGGCATCCCCTGTTTTTTGTGATAATCATATTTCGTTTTTTTTAGATCCTTGCATCAAGTGGCTTCATGCCTTGCCTAAAGCGACTTCTATAAAAAAAAAGAGATGGGTGGAATGAGGGGGTTCATACCTTTCTCAAGTTTTATTAGTTATGTTCAACATATTTGATACTTGGACAACGTTAGGAAAATCAGAGATAAATGATAACAATGTTACATAGATTTATGAAAGTGTCTGACATCACGCGATTATCTTTCCTTAGTTTTGTTACCAGACACTCTTAGAGATATGATGCTTAAAAAGCTTCTGTGGAGACATTCGATATATCTCTAGATATATACTTCTTAACACTTTAACCTATTTTAAATATTTCATATTCAACTTTATCATTTTAGTTGTCTATGTGTTGGGAATGTAATTATTCACTGCCCATGTAGTTGTAGAATCAAATTGACAGCGAATCAGAACCCAGAGAATGGACTTGCCCATCTAAGCATGACGGAATGTCCCAACCTTCTAATAAACTGCACGCAAAATGAATAGCTGCAGTTCAGAACTGCGAGAAAAGCCTGTCTCGATGAAACGCTCATGTAACAGAGCATTACAACCATACAACGATTATTCTATGGCCTCTCCAAAAAGGAGCGAGATCTCGATACAACATTCAAACAATCATTAACAGGCCGTGTTGTCGAAACTCCTCCAAACCTTCAATAATGGATCAGGCAGAATCACTCTGCAAAATTGCAGATTCATCAGAAAGCTTGAAACACCTGCAATTCCAGTTCCTTTTCATGCTGCTTTGCCCGAATTCCCTAACCCAACACCTTTGGATTCTCATACACCTGATACACCAGTACCACAAACCAGAGGAAGCATAATGACATCGCCCAGGCACCCAACATCACACAGCATCACAAAATCAATACTAGCAAAATCTACCTGGGTAATGTCCATGCAAACTAATTTTTCACTATTTCCCCAAAGACCATTATGCTCACATATTTGAGGGGGGTTAGAATCAAATTGACACTTACCGGCATTAGAGCTTCAGATATTTTATAGGAAAATTCTTGCTTAAATGAAGCAATATTTATATAACATTATATCCACTCATGGACTAGCAACCAATCAGAAACTGGAGAATGGACTGGCATGTCTATGCATAATGAAACGTCCCAACATTTTTATAAACCAACTCTCTAGGTTTCTGTCTCAGTTTATTTGGTTTGAACTTAACTGATTAGACAGTTGAGCACTGACTACTAAATTCAACAGTGGCAATCTTTGTGTGTATTAAGACACGAATGTGTCAGAAAGACAAAAGGAAACAGTTTGTTAAAACTTGTTTACGTTTATTTACCGTTTGTTGATGTACATTAAGAACATCGACTAGACATAAAAACATGTTACAGACATATGCACACATAACATGTGAATGACAGACATGACATAAAAACATGTTACAGACATATACACACATAACATGTGAATGACAGACATGACATAAAAACATGTTACAGACATATACACACATAACATGTGAATGACAGCCATGACATAAAAACATGTTACAGATATATACACACATAACATGTGAATGACAGACATGACATAAAAACATGTTACAGACATATACACACATAACATGTGAATGACAGCCATGACATAAAAACATGTTACAGATATATACACACATAACATGTGAATGACAGACATGACATAAAAACATGTTACAGACATATACACACATAACATGTGAATGACAGCCATGACATAAAAACATGTTACAGATATATACACACATAACATGTGAATGACAGACATGACATATGTTGTGGACCTGGGTAAAGCTGAATAAATGAGACAGGAACACATGGTTTAAATGAACAAAGGTATATATTATATAATAGAAAGAAAGAGATACAAGGAGATATTGCTCTCAACCGCCATTGCCGGTTTGCCTGGGAAGAAGAGAACAAGTGTCACGTGCTTCCCGTATTTATAAGGTGGACGAGTCCATTAGTTCTCTGTAGGTAGGTACAGCACCATAACACCCCCCCCCTTCCAAGCCTTACCTCCTCAGGAGTCTTAATAACGTTTCCTTTTCGGATCTATCTCTAGGTAGTCCGGAGCCATTCGTTTTCTTTTTGGTTGTCGTTTACGTGTGACTACCTGGGGTGCTGGTAAGTTGAAGGTGTCATATATCACGTCCATCACGTCTTCTCCTTGTGGGTCGCTGTCAGTGTCATCTGACAGTCTTTTTCTGATCTGATTTAGATGTCTCTTATGTGAGAACCGTGGTCCTTTTATGATATAGACCATCGATCCGATCCTCTTTTCAATTGTACCGGGTTCCCAGAACGATGCATTGTTTTTGAACATCTTAAAATATACCCTATCTCCTGGGTTGTATTTTTTCTTCGGTACCGTAGAGATTCGGTCATAATTATTATGTTTAGGTAATAATTTATCAAACACGGACTTCACATTCCGCGCAAACATCATCTCTGCGGGGGATAATGATGATGCTATGTTCATGTGTTTTGTAATTCTATATACCTGTAAGAATTGTTGTAAAGCCTTCTCCTTAGGAGTATCACCGGCCTTTTTTAATGCTCTTTTTAATGTGTCTACGAAGCGTTCCGCCTGGCCGTTTGACCTAGGATGATACGGGGGCGTCGTTATATGTCTGATTTGAAACGTCGCGCAGAACTCCTCAAAATCTGATGACGTGAACTGTGTCCCATTATCACTCACCAAACAATCCACTACCCCAAAACGGGCAAATAGTTCATGTAGGAATCTTATCGTAACCTCTGACGTGGGACTCTTGCAACGTAGTACCTCGGGCCACTTTGAAAAACTGTCGACTACGATTAAGTAGTAAAATCCTTCCAATGGTCCCGCGAAATCCACGTGAATTCTTTCCCACGGACGGTCGGTCTTTGGCCATGGACTATGCTTTATATGCGGTGCTTTTGCCGCTAAGGCACAGCCTTTACACAGCTTTACTGCTTTTTCAATGTCGTTGTCCATACCTGGCCAGTACACAAAACTCCTCATTAACCCCTTCATCCTGGTTATCCCTGGATGGCTAACATGAAATTCTTTCAGAATTTGCTTTCGTAGTTTTTCTGGGATGACCACCCTTTCGTTATGCATGAGTACGTCATCACAGAGTAAGAAACTCTTTGCCGCATGTAAATCCTTATCTACCAATTTCATTTTTGTTCTGGTGATAAATTCATCCTCTTGAGCTTCTTTTTTTATCTCGTATAGTGTCACCGGGAGCTCTCTCACTGCGTTGCACAAAATCTCTTTAAAATCTCCTTCTGTTTGAAGAGACGCAATCACTGTGTCTTCTAGAGTCTCTCTCTGTTTTGGCACTAATCTCGACAATCCATCTGCATGATAGATTTTATTTGATTGCAAATGTTGCATTTTAAAGTTGTAGTTTAATAAGATAGTTCCCCATCTTTGTAGTCTATTAGCTGTATATACAGGTAGGCCTTTTTTAGATCCATAAATTGTAATTAGCGGCTTATGGTCTGTCTGTAAGGTAAATTGTCTACCATGTATGTATCGGTGAAACTTTGTTACTGCAAATATTATTGCTAGGGCTTCTTTCTCGATTTGAGAATACTGTTTTTCCGCTGGGAGCAAAGTCCTTGATGCATGTGCAATGGGTTTATGGGTTCCATCAGGCATTTTGTGTAGGATACATGCTCCTAAACCATATGAACTAGCGTCGCTAGCTACGATTATGTCCAATTCTGGGTTGTAATGTGTTAGAAATAACTCTGACGTAAGTCTTTCTATGATTTTATTAAATGCATCCTGACATTCAGGTGTCCATACCCAGGCTTTACCTTTTTTTAATAGCTCATTTAATGGAGCACGCAAATTATGCATTTCTGGGATAAAAGCCTGGTAGTAATTTGCTAGGCCCAGAAAACTCTGTAATGTCATGACGTTTTCTGGCGCCGGCATGTTTTTTATTGCGGTAGCCCTTTCTGGGTCTGGTCTTCTGCCGTTCTTGTCGATCACATGACCCAGATATTTTATTTCCTCCAGGAAAAAATCACATTTTTCTTCTTTTACTTTGAACCCATAATCTTGGATTCTCGCAAACACTTGATTTACATGTTTTTGGTGTTGTTCGATATCTTTGCTGTTGATCAAGATGTCATCGAGATACGCTATTGCGAAATCGAGTCCGCCCAGCATTGTGTCCATTACTTGTTGGAAAATGGCTGGCGCGACCTTAACTCCGAACGCTAATCTTTCGAATTTATATAAACCACGATGTGTGTTTATACATAACAGCTTAGAACAATCTTTATCCACCGGTATTTGTAGGTATGCCTCACTTAGGTCTATTTTTGAAAAAAATCTTCCTCCATTTAAGCTTGTAAACACTTCTTCCGGGGTATGGAGTGGGTAGTGATAGTCCGCGAGGGCAGTATTCAGTCCTGTTGAAAAATCTGCACATACACGAATCTCATTAGATTTTTTCTTTACATAAACCGTGGGTGCTGCCCACTGGCTGTGTTGTACTTTTGATAAAATACCCATCTTTACCAGTCGGTCTAATTCAGCGTTTATTTTTTCAATCGAGGCGAAGGGTACTTTCCTTTCTTTCCTAAATACCGGCAGTACATTTTCTTTTAGACGGAATTTTGCAGTCATTTTAGTGCAGCATCCAAGACCGCCAGAAAAAACCTCTGGAAACGAGTTTTTTAATTCTCGTTGTAGTTTTTCCGATTCTGTTGCGTGACTACTTATTTTTTTACAAAATGTATTTATCGGCAACTTCCATAAATCAAATGCCTGCATAAAATCTGAACCAAAAAGATTATTCGAATCCTTCAGTACCAGTAGTTTGAGTTTTTTAGTATTTCCCATTAGGGACACATTTGTGATTAATTCTCCTTCAAATGTAATTCTTTCACCAGTAACTGTGCTGGCCAGCCTGTTTGTTCTTGATAGAGTAGGTTTATTTAATCTCCTCCATGTATGTAAATTTATACTGGAAACGTCTGAACCAGAATCCAATTGCAATTTTATATTTTTATCCAGGATTTTCACCTGTACATATTTTCTTATGTTCATGCCAGTTTCCTTCTTTGTCCTAGTGGCTTGAATCCGCATTTTATTTCCTCTGCCCGTTCTGCAGTGCGAACTTTTATGTCCAACTTTTTTGCATTTCATACAGGTTTTAAAACGGAATGGGCACTCATTGTACCAATGTGGATTACCACAGCGTGAACAAGGGCTTGGTGGCAATTTATTTATTTTTTTACTGGTTTGGTTTGTCTTTGTGACATCAAAATTATTATTTCTTATTTTTCTATAAGGTTGAGCTTTTATTTTTTGATGTACCTTATTTATATGCGCAATGCCGGACAATTCAATGTCTTTTGAGTCCTGTTTTACATTTACAAATCTTTGACAGTCCTTAGCCAACTTTTGCAGCGTAAGGCTTGGTTCATTCTCTAATTTATTTAGAACTCTACGCCTTATCTCCGTGTCATTTCCTGAGATTAAACCTTGTACAAAAATTAGACACTTGAAATTATCTGCACTTAATTCAGCTAGTCTAAAATCGTCACAATGCTTGTTCACTATCGATGCAAAAGTAGCGTAATCTTCCTCGTCTTTCTTTACCAGGTTCATGCACTTCCATCGTTTGTGGAATAGTGTAGTTCTTGGACTAAACAGTTCTGTCAATAAACCAACCGCTTCTATGAAAGTTAGCTCGCTAGTTTTCCGAGGCAAAATGAAATCCACGAATTTGGTATGTTCTGTGGTATTTAGTTTTCTAAGAAGGAGGCGTAGCTTCTTCGCATCACTTCAACCACCGCAGTCAATTTTATATAGGTCTTCATATCTTCGGAAATATTCTTCAAATGTATTATTTTCCGTGTATGAGTAATTATCAATACTGTTCCAAATTTCGTTCTGCGAAAACGTGTCGTCTTTTTCACTTTTTTGATCACTGCGCGATATTGTTTGTATCAGAAATTCCAATCTTTCATCATACTCTTTTTTGTGTAATAAAATATTTTGGTTCTGTTGTAATAAAAGCTTTTGAAATCTTTCCTCAGTTTGTTGTTGCTGGGAGATTTGGAATTTCGTTAGTTCGGCGATTATAGACTTAATATCTTCCATATTCAACCATTTAGTTTCTGATTTTATTTAGAAAATTAATATTTTCTTATTATCTTATGATTTTATAAGAGTTCTTTTCTTTAAATTAGCGTTTGCTAGGCGCCGTTTTAATTATGAAAAGATTATGAAACTTTTCCTTTTCTCTATATACGCGTATATTCACTTATTTTTTTATTTTTTTATTTTGAAAATTAATATTTTCTCGTTATTTAATGAATTTATAAGAAGTTCTTTTCTTTAAATTAGCGTTTGCAAGACGCTGAGTTTTAGTTATGAAAAGATTATGTAATGTTTTTTCTTATACACGTTTTTAATTTTAACGAAGAGAAAAAAAATCTGTTTCACAATTAATTCTTTCTGCATTTTAAAATATTTCAGTACAAGTCGGAAAAGAGAGAGAGAAAATAAAACTGACCTTTTTTTTATCGTGCGTCATTTTTTTTTTTTATGGAGTAACGCACGTGTGTCCATTTCATGTTTTTGTTTCTAATCTGTTTTTAAAATGAAGCACGTGGTGTCGGTTTCATTTTTTTTTTGTGTGTGTTCGTCAAATAAACTCGCTGTGACGTTCGTCTAAAAAAAAACAATACTCGCTTAATCTTGGTGTTCGGTATTTCTTTTGTTTTGTTTTTTTAGTTTTCCAACCCAGAGAAAAAACGCGCATTCAATTTCAGTTGTTTTTGTTATTTGTTTTTTTTTTTTTAACTAGTTTTCCCAAACTAGAGGAACGCGCACCCAATTTCAAGCTGTTTTTTTTTTTTTTTCGATAAGCAGTTTTAAAACTTAGAACACCACAGGTCTATTTCAGTTTTCTTTTTCTTAAAAGAAAACAATTTTCTCGCACTTAAAGAATTCAACGTGTTTTTTTTTTGTTTTTTTTTTCAGTTGAGTTCTCTTTTCTTCTCTCGACCGTACGGCAAAAACCTTTGTTTTTTTTTTTGTTTTTTTTTTTGTTTTTTCGTGCGGTTTCCTGCATTAACTGTGTGAGTGTATTTTCACGTGGTATTTTCAGTTTTTTGACCCAAGAGTTCGAATTGCCTCGTCGCCATTTGTTGTGGACCTGGGTAAAGCTGAATAAATGAGACAGGAACACATGGTTTAAATGAACAAAGGTATATATTATATAATAGAAAGAAAGAGATACAAGGAGATGTTGCTCTCAACCGCCATTGCCGGTTTGCCTGGGAAGAAGAGAACAAGTGTCACGTGCTTCCCGTATTTATAAGGTGGACGAGTCCATTAGTTCTCTGTAGGTAGGTACAGCACCATAACAACATAAAAACATGTTACAGACATATACACACATAACATGTGAATGACAGAAATGACATAAAAACATGTTACAGACATATACACACACATAACATGTGAATGACAGACATGACATAAAAACATGTTACAGACATATACACACATAACATGTGAATGACAGAAATGGCATAAAAACATGTTACAGACATATACACACATAACATGTGAATGACAGAAATGACATAAAAACATGTTACAGACATATACACACATAACATGTGAATGACAGAAATGGCATAAAAACATGTTACAGACATATACACACATAACATGTGAATGACAGAAATGGCATAAAAACATGTTACAGACATATACACACATAACATGTGAATAACAGAAATTACATAAAAACATGTTACAGACATATACACACATAACATGTGAATGACAGAAATGGCATAAAAACATGTTACAGACATATACACACATAACATGTGAATAACAGAAATGGCATAAAAACATGTTACAGACATATACACACATAACATGTGAATGACAGAAATGGCATAAAAACATGTTACAGACATATACACACATAACATGTGAATGACAGAAATGACATAAAAACATGTTACAGACATATACACACATAACATGTGAATGACAGAAATTACATAAAAACATGTTACAGACATATACACACATAACATGTGAATGACAGAAATGGCATAAAAACATGTTACAGACATATACACACATAACATGTGAATGACAGAAATGACATAAAAACATGTTACAGACATATACACACATAACATGTGAATGACAGAAATGGCATAAAAACATGTTACAGACATATACACACATAACATGTGAATGACAGAAATGGCATAAAAACATGTTACAGACATATACACACATAACATGTGAATAACAGAAATTACATAAAAACATGTTACAGACATATACACACATAACATGTGAATGACAGAAATGGCATAAAAACATGTTACAGACATATACACACATAACATGTGAATGACAGAAATGACATAAAAACATGTTACAGACATATACACACATAACATGTGAATGACAGAAATGGCATAAAAACATGTTACAGACATATACACACATAACATGTGAATAACAGAAATTACATAAAAACATGTTACAGACATATACACACATAACATGTGAATGACAGAAATGACATAAAACATGTTACAGACATATACACACATAACATGTGAATGACAGAAATGACATAAAAACATGTTACAGACATATACACACACATAACGTGTGAATGACAGAAATGACATAAAAACATGTTACAGACATATACACACATAACATGTGAATGACAGAAATGACATAAAAACATGAATCTTAACCAATAGCTACAAAGTCTCATGACAATATTGAATGCATGTGTTATTTAATTTAAAGATTAAAAAGGCAAACGTGGGTTATTAGGTGTAAAACTTACATATCCCATGTAGATGTCTTTTACATATAGGGTGGGCAGGGAAACACGTCCTCTCTGGTCAAAGCCAGACACAAAAAAAGGTCAAATCTCATTTCGATTATCAACCACAAAAATTGCATGTGGCACTACCAACATTCACTCACACAGTATACTATATAATGTTATCGTTAATATTCTTTTTCTTATTCTTCATTTCAGCCAAACATTCTCTTCCAGCAAATTACCAATTCAATTGTCCCCGTAACTCTATTGTCGACAAAGCCACATTATAATTTCAGCACATATCCGTACAGCCTTCAGCTACGACAAGATAGAACATACCATAATATATCACCTTATTACCTACATTATAGTAACAACTACCATCGTTTCCTACAAACAAATAAAAAAATGTTAGGTTGAAAAATAAAATTGGAAAGAAAACATTTTGTTGGAAGCTGGCATTAAATACACCCTAACATTAAACGCACTGCACAAATATGGCTACTTTTTAGTCTTGTGGTTTATTTTCTCACTTTCTTCACCATCTTATATTTTCCATTTCTATGATGATTTTCTCGCATGCAAACATTTGCCACTTGCAGTGAATAAGTTCTCTAAAAGCAATATGAGGTGTTAACAGTTAATTGAGCTATCATATTTCTTCACAAGTAAAAGCCTATCAGGAGACGACGGGGAGGGGGATAAAAGCAACTGATTTACATTCTTGACCTTCATATTTGAATGCCATCAATCTATCTTCTATGAACACATTAATCTCTAATAACACGTTAATCTCTGCAAAAGTTAGCGATCGCTAGATATAAAATACATTTACGAGTTTGATATATACCAAGAAAGAAAAGTGAATGCTTTAAAAACAAAAAGATTATTAATGTTTTACTTTTTAAAACTTCCGTAAATTTATGCAACTTTTTATTGATCAAAAAAGAAATTATATTTCAGAATTTTTGAGCTGAGAATTGATAATTTTTTAATGTATTCTTAGTATTTCTCGCAAGTCTCATCAATGTTACAGTAACTTTTTATCCATTCTATAATTATTGTAACTCATTTGGTGTTCTTGAAGCAGCAGTTAGTGACGGGTGGTGTAACGAATATAAGTGCTAAGTAATAATCAGTTCAACGTGACAGTCTTCTGGAGGTTGAAGGTTCAATCCTCAGTGCGGGCGATACTAAGCATACAATTACGAATTACTTCTATCCAATCATGGCTGATGGAACGAGAACAATCAACCCCCGTGGATTAAATAAAAGTTTCTGTTCGAAATTCTGTACAGATTCCCGAGTTTGAGAAGATATACCTGAAAAAGGTCAGAGGTTATATTTGGGAAAATTTTGTGAGAATAACACCCAAGATGAGAACAGTAGTTAGAATAATCGCGAATAATCCAAAAAAGAAATAATTATTTGTGTTCAAGTATTTTTTTTAATTATAGATTTTTATTTTTAACATTTATTAGAAAATAAAAGTGTATTTCAATAAATCTCTATTTACAAAATTCTTTGTTTTTTTTCATCAAAACTTAACCGTAGCTGGCTAGTTCTGGCTACATAATCATATCATACAACATGTATCGGAAGACTGGATAATTTGCATGAGTCTGCAATAGGAGAACACCTGGAATGTGCCTCGAAGTTTAGTGTGGATTCTTTCTCTATCTTGAGCAGGTTCTACACGACTTAGCACTTAAAAGTATTGGAGACGATATACCCATAGACCTTCGTTATGTCGACAAAAGGAAAATCTTTTGGGTCTTAGTGTTATTTCTTGTTAGTCTCCAATTATTTATAGATATGAATAATAATAGTAATAATATAGAAGTAAAGAGACTTATTATTTTGAAATAATAATGTATATATATAAACTATGTCAGTTTTGTCCTAATATATATATATATATATATATATATAATGTATATACGTATGTAGATAAAAACAAATATTTATAATTATTTGTCGCCCCCCAAATCTAAGTTGGGCACTGTAGTGAGTAATATTAACACAGCCGAAAAAAAAGAAAGATGTATGATTTAATATGGTGGAAACGATCGTATGAAGAAAAAATGTGATAAATAAAAAATTGTTTCAAACAAAAAACTCGAAAGTTATTACTTCATTTATATATATATATATATATATATATATATATATATATATATATATATATATATATATATATATATATATATATATATATATATGTTGTATACTAGTTTGGGATTCCTTTCCTGGCAATTGACATGCACCTCCCTTGAGAATCACTCATCTAAATTGAATATTTCCCCCAAGGATATTTGGTGGTTTTTAGACAAAAAATTAAGATCAACTATCGACATAGATGAAATGCCTTTGACGGATGGGATCAACAGAGCTGTCTAATAATTTTTCTTTCAAACAAAAAAAAAATGGTAGAAAAAGTGTAAAAATCAATTTTAAAATACAAATATTGAATAAATGTGAAAGGGAAGAAGAAACTTACTTCCTGGAATTTCTCCAAATATTTTCCCTTAAAAGGGAATCTATTGTTGTGCTTGTTTTTATTTTTCATTTTATGAGACAAATTGATTTATTATAAGGTGACTTTGAATATTTATGGAAATGAGAAAATCTCAAATATTTGAACAGAGTGAGTAAGGAAAATATGAAAAAAGAAAACGAGTGGTCAAATATTGAGTTAAAAGTATCAAAGGAAAAGGAGGAGGAGGAGATGGCAGAGAGTGAAAGCAAAATTAAGGGGACGAGGAAGCAGATAGTAATTGAAGAAGGAGCAGGGCCGGTGCTAGGCTTTGGGGGCCCCCTCTGAAACTTTGATATGGGGGTCTCCTCTACTACATGTACATTTTAAAGTTTCCCAACATCAAATGATCTATTTAATAAATTACCAATTTTTACATTTAACATTATGGTTTATATACCGACCCATCCACATAGAATTTTTTTTTCCAAAGATTTTAACTAAAACTTAAAATAAATAAATAAATAAGTAAAGGTACTTCTGCAGTTTACAGACCGCACTAAAACCGCCGGAAGGTGTCAAAATGCTGAGCCAATCAGATTGCAATAACTGGCAACGGTGAAAAAAATAATGCGGAAAATTTCATAGTTTTTTTGTGAATTCAAAGTGTACATTTTGTATTTTATTCTAATGAGTACTATTTGAATGATTCCAACTCTAGTTTTTGTTTAATCTCTAGCGATCAGGACTAATATTTGAAATGCTAAAGTTTATTTATAATATTTCTTGTTTTGTTTTAATTTTTTCAATAATGGCTTTGTCACTTCGGATTTTTTTTGTTGTCCAGTTCTGGAAATTAATCCTAACCACAAAACAAACAATGTAACCCTAACAAAAACCAACCTAACCAAAAAAACAACCTTATTCTCAACCTAACCTAGTCGGTAGGGTTGAAAAGGAGTAGGCAAGAAAATCTGAAAAAAAAAATCCAACCTAACCTAAAAAGAGTAGGCAATAAAAAAAATCATTAAAGAAAAATTATTTGCTATCAGTTGTTAAATTATATTTTTTTCGTTAAAAAATAAATATTTATTCATGAAACTTACCATACGGTGAATGTATTTTCTTGATTTTAATTTTTTTCTTAATTTTGAAGTTTCTTAAAAAAAGTACATATTTTTCCATTAAGTTTCATTATATTTTCTTCATAACAAAAAAAATATATATTTTCATTGAAATTACCATACGATGACTGTTTCTTTTTTCTTCTTGCTTTGAAAGTTTTTGTCTTAATTTTTAAAGTTTGCTAGCATTTTGAATTATTCTAGCGTTTTCACGAAAAAATCACAAAGTTTCGGTTCGGCACCTTCCAGTGGTTTACGTAACCTGCCAGAATATGTTGACGAAACGTCGGTTGTAGCGTGGTTCGTAAACTGCACAAGTACCAGTAATAGTAATGCATGACAGGGTTGGATGTATTTACTGTTTTACAGATCGTCTGAGCTTTTTTAAGGTTACTTGTAGTTTAGGGGTTAAACTTTTCCCTAAATGATTGACAAATGAAATAATCTGAAATTTACATAATTTAGTGCCTTTAACTTGCGTCTTTTCCACCTGGTCCTGTCATACATTTGCACCACAAAAACTGTGTCCTCCAATATGCTTCATAGCTAAATAAATGGATTTGTATCAGTGAGGTTTTATCCTAAACTCATTTTGGTGCCTAGAAAGTCCAAAATTTATAATTCTACTGAGAAAATAACAATTTGGAATTTATTTTTCTGAGTATAATTTAGTTATAAAAATTTGTGTGGTTGGTTAATTTAGAAAAAACTAAATCTCCTTAAAATGTTTTTCAATTAAAATTTTGTTTTTTGTTGTTTTTGTTGATTTCTTTTTCAAATATGTTAGAATAGAAAATCATTTAAGTTTTTTGTATTTAGAATAAAATTCTCTCTTGAATCAGGAGCTATGTGTCCCATAAGTAACAGTTGCAATAACAAATCTCTTGAAGGGAATTCTACTTGAGTACGTTAAACTTTTACTTTCTGTTCAGTAAGTGATTATAGTTTTTCCGATCATGTCTGTGGCACTTTTTTTTTTTCAGGGATGATAATGAGACATTGAGATATTCATCTAGAATTGAACCTATCTTCTTGCCTGGCATCTTCGCTTGGTCAAAGGGAGAAAACTTACATCGAACTTACAACCCACTATGATAAAAAAAATTCTCTAATTTGCATTCACTTGAATAAAATAATATT
This sequence comes from Sepiola atlantica, assembly GCA_963556195.1. Classification (NCBI taxonomy): domain Eukaryota; kingdom Metazoa; phylum Mollusca; class Cephalopoda; order Sepiida; family Sepiolidae; genus Sepiola; species Sepiola atlantica. Next base: position 21,052,744 of record OY744522.1, on the reverse strand, counting down.
TTAAAATAGCAACAAAAATTGTCAAAAGTTTTAGATATTTATAGTAGGCGAAAAAATTGCCTCAATTCCAAAACTTCTGCAAAAGTTTGCTATACATACATAGTTCATGCCATGAATAATGAAATTATAAAAACTTATTTCATAAATAAATTGTAAGATTTTGCAATTGAAATGTTTTTAGTCTTTTGACAAAACATTTCTTCAAATCAAAATAATTATGCTTCTTTATTAGCATTGACAATAAGTGAAACAAATGAAACATTATAAACACGTTTACATTTTTTCACAACTTTTTAGTTTGAAAAAATGAGTAAACATCTTTATTATTATTTCATTAGTTGGTAAGAAAAACATCAATGACTATAAGTTTTATATTTTTGAATAAAACATTATTTTTCCTGAAATAACGGAGATGGTCGAAAAATAGTATCAAACTATTATTCAGACATCTAAGTGATGACTTAGAATTTCATACAAAAAGTATTTAACAAAATGCTTGCAGTTTGCCGTCTTAGGGTAAATGGGACATTTAAATAAACTTAGAAATACTTCAGTTTATTTACAATTCATTGTTTTTCGTTTAGTATACTCATCGAAATAAAATCAAAATCTGACATCGTAAATAATGTAGCAGACATTGTTAGTGAAAAGATAAGATAATCGAGCGTTTTGTATGATTTTTCTGCCTACAGAGTAAATAAGATTAGTATGATATATCGACTAATGGTATTGGAAGATGTTGACGTCGATTTTGATGTTTGAAGTGAAATTTAATTTTCTAACAAGAAAAATTGCAAAAAAAATTGCTATTTAATTAGAAAGTGTTTTAGGTCTACAATAAATTTTCAGTGCAAATTTTGGCCTGCAAATCGAGTCAAAACTTTATCCACTTTAAGCTAAAGAATTTGAGAAAACCTAATAAAAATTAATAAACTATTTCTCCCTCTCCCCCGAATCTTGGGTGAAAACTATGATTCTCATTAAATTAAGGAAATAAAGAAAAAGAAGTTGATAGGTTCAGTAGGAATCAGCTCTGATGATTATTATTGTTTATTAACAATATGTTCTGTGGAGAAAAGAAAAATAATCGCTACTGCAACGATCCTTTTTGAGGCTTCAAACTCCTCTGGTTTCCATGCAATCATTTGCACCGCACAGGTCACGCAGATACATAATCTTTGTATATTTGTTGATGACTACAAATGTAACGTCATTTTTTAAATAATTTTAAATAATTAATAATTAATTTTAAAAAATAAACATTGTGAGTGTCCATAAAACAGTACTTAAAAAAAACCCAGCAGAGACCACAAGGGAAGGAGAGCAAAATATGTCCCCTCCTTTGGTTGAGAAGGAGTAACAAGGTGTGAAAGAAGAAGAAAACAGAAGTAGGCATAAAAAATGGGGAGGGAATAAGCTGAGCCTTGAATGAAGAAGGGGAAGGAGTAAGCAGAGTGTAAAAGGAGGAGGAGAAATTAATAGAAAGTGAAGGATGGAACAAAAAGGAATAAGAGAAGGAGTAGCAGAGAGTGGGGAACGAGGAGTATTGATTTACTCCTCTCCAGGAGTTAGGCACAAGGCCAGTTTTTATCTTACTCCCACAAGTAAGATGTGACCCAAGGTCGGGTCAGGAAAGTGGAGTTTAAAAATTGCCTGGGCAGCCCCGTCGGCATTCCCCGGTAGGGGCGCCTCAGGCAGTAAGCAATAAACTTATTCCTCCCCAAAGAGGGGAGGCGAAGCCTGGGAGGGTGGACCTCCTAGAACTGCACAGGACAGACCCATAGACCGGCGTAAATCAAGCCCCGAAGGCCAAGACAATACCAGTCTATGGGGTGCAGTATCCATCGGAACAGATACTACACTTTGATCTTAACCAAAAGGCCAAGATAGTGGGGAACGAGGAGTAAACTCAATGAAAGAAAGAGTAAAAAAAAAATGGGTGTGAAATAACATGAATTATTATTCATGTCCCACAAAATGTCTTTATTGAAGCTGTATTTACCAAAACAGAATTGAGAAATGGACAAGTCAGTTTTCTCCATTTTTCTTTTTTAATAGAATCTGAAAGTGTGATGCTGAATTGATAATCAAAATTTTAAAAAAAAGAATCGAATAACAAAAATTCTAGAAAGTATGGGGAAATGTGTTGTATATGTCTGCCCGCATTTCTTTTATCTGTGCATATTTTCCAGGGATAAAAGAAAAAGTGTAACTTTATCTGACAGAAATCAAGATGGATGCCTTTTTCTGAAAAACAATGTTCTTCTTACCATCGTTTTAGATCATAATTATCTTAAAAAACAAATTTGTCAAAATGCTACCATGTAAATTCAGCATAGAAATGATTGCTCAACAGTTTTGAAATATAGAAATATCGTTACATAATAAAAGGGGGCAGTAATGTGAAAACGAAAGTCTTCAACGAGATTATTTGTTACTTGGAGGAGGAAACGTCCTCTTTTAAGCAATCAAAGCTCTCTCTAGCATTTTAAAAAGTATGGATACTTCGATATTTTCCAATACAATGTCTTTTAAAACAATCAGATATATAGTATGGATACTTCGATATTTTCCAATACAATGTCTTTTAAAACAATCAGATATATATTATTTATGTTTGCTAATGAAACCATATACAATTATTGCAATAATCTTTTTTCAAAAGATAACATTGATTTTGCATTGATTAATATTTTATTATGAATATTTTCGCCACCTCTTTTGTCTTTCTTTTTCTTTTATTTGTGTATTTTGTGCTTGTCTGCAGTTTAACTACTTAGCTCTTTGATCTCCCCACCCGCACTCTTGGCCGGATTTTTACCTAGCTGTTGCATTGTATTCCTTTGACTGGCTTCTTTTTCCCCTCTTCTTCTCCCCCACCTCTCTCTCTTTCTCTCTGTAATATTACCAGACGGATCTGATAATATAGTGTTGACACTCTCAACACACTGTACTTGTTGTTGTCATCGTCGTAAGTTTAGTAGCATGCAAGACACAAGAAATGCATACATTTGTTAACCTTGGTTTAAATTTTTTTATCAATATGCAAAAACAAAAAACACAGTGGGTGTTTGACGTTAGTCCCTGCTGTTTAAATGCTATGCCTCTTGTGCATGCATGTGTACATACCTGATTTGTATAACTTGTTTTTGTCATGAGTTCTTTTCTCTGTTTCCCTTCTGCTTAAGTCGTTTCTGCTCTTTTTCCAATTCTATTCAATTATATCAATTCCTTCACCTATTTATCAATTTATGTCATAAACAGTCCTCAATTCTAATTGGTCCCCCGATTGATAAAATCGGGGGACCTATGTTTTGAGGCATTTCCGTCCGTCCGTCCGGATTTTTCTCCGCAACCATCCATTGAATTTCACTGAAATTTTGCATGAAGTTGTAACTTTTGTCAGATTAGAAAGTGACATTCTCCGATTTTTGAAAAAAAATCTGGTTAGCCCCCCAGGGGGTCAAAAGGTCCCAAAATGGCACAAAATGACATTTTTTGCCCCATAACTTTTCATCCATCGATTCAATTTCTCTGAAACTTGGCCAAAATGTGGAGACAATTGTTCCTAATAGAAAATAAGTATCGGTGACCTTGGAAAAAATCTGGTTTACGCCCCCAGGGGGTCAAAAGCCCCCAAAATTGCAAAAAATGACCATTTTCTCCCATAACGTTTGATCCATCCATTCAATTTTTCTGAAACTTGGCCAAAATGTAGAGGCAATTGTTCTGGATATAAAATGAGCATCCTTGACCTCAGAAAAATTCTGGTTCGCGCCCCTAGGGGGTTAAAGGGGGGTAAAAAAATGCCCCAAATTGCCCAAATTTATTGCATTTTACACTCGCCACATCGAGTCACATAGAGAAGGGGGACCACGCACACGCGGCTTGTTGCATTTGTTATTCTTTTTGACAAAAGATTTTTTACTGGCTTTGGATAGTTGCGTTGTCTACAACTGTTAAATTTCTGTTTAAAAATTCTAATGGATTTATCTTTTCTTCGTCTCTCAACGTTATTTACTAAAATTCATTATTATTTACAAAAAAAAAAGAAGATTTTCCTGACATTTATTTTGCAAATGTTGTGTTTTGAAATTTTCCTAGAATTTATAATTCCGATTTTTATTTCCCTTCTCAGTCAACTTTATAACTGATTGTATTTGTACCCCTCACTTATAATGATCTCTCTCTCGCTCTCTCTCTCTCTCGCTCTCTCTCTCTCGCTCTCTCTCTCTCTCGCTCTCTCTCTCTCGCTCTCTCTCTCTCTCGCTCTCATGTTACAGGATTTTTTTATCTACCCCTTATAATACTCTCTCTCGCTCTCTCATGTTACAGGATTTTTTTATCTACCCCTTATAATACTCTCTCTCTCATGTTACAGGATTTTTTTATCTACCACTTATAATACTCTCTCTCTCATGTTACAGGATTTTTTTATCTACCCCTTATAATACTCTCTCTCTCATGTTACAGGATTTTTTTTATCTACCCCTTATAATACTCTCTCTCTCATGTTACAGGATTTTTTTTATCTACCCCTTATAATACTCTCTCTCTCATGTTACAGGATTTTTTTATCTACCCCTTATAATACTCTCTCTCTCATGTTACAGGATTTTTTTTATCTACCCCTTATAATACTCTCTCTCTCATGTTACAGGATTTTTTTTATCTACCCCTTATAATACTCTCTCTCTCATGTTACAGGATTTTTTTTATCTACCCCTTATAATACTCACTCTCTCATGTTACAGGATTTTTTTTATCTACCCCTTATAATACTCTCTCTCTCATGTTACAGGATTTTTTTTATCTACCCCTTATAATACTCACTCTCTCATGTTACAGGATTTTTTTATCTACCCCTTATAATACTCTCTCTCTCATGTTACAGGATTTTTTTTATCTACCCCTTATAATACTCTCTCTCTCATGTTACAGGATTTTTTTTATCTACCCCTTATAATACTCTCTCTCTCATGTTACAGGATTTTTTTATCTACCCCTTATAATACTCTCTCTCTCTCTGTGTTGATATCAGAGTTTTTTCAATATTATTGAAATTATTATAATGTGTCAAAGTTAAAATTCTGATATTGTGACTACAAGACCAATAAACATTTTCATTTGTTCATTGTACACAACTAGAAACAGAGGTTAATTATAACGTCCTACAAAGTGTGCTGTCCCAGTGGGGTAGACACACATTCGTTTCTTTCCTGACTCCTCTGATTGGTCATCATTCTATTCCTCTCAAACCTCATATAATACCAGATATTTTCGCTACATATTCTCAATTCAATGCTTACATATCAGATATAGTTTGTGTTTAGCTCATCTACATGATCAAACCGTGTCTTTTATTGGTGACATGTTGCTAGATACAAGATTTTGTTGGTGACATGTTGCTAGATACAAGATTTTGTTGGTGACATGTTGCTAGATACAAGATTTTGTTGGTGACATGTTGCTAGATACAAGATTTTGTTGTTTTATCAATTCTATTTTTATTCCAAATTTTATTATTAATTTAATTTCTACTCTGAATCTTAAACTTTGCTAAAGAATCTTGTGACACACGTTTCAATTACAAACACAAGATGTTTGAATTTCCTCTTTTTCCTCCTCCTCTTCCTCTTCCTCTTCCTCCTCCTCCTCTTCCCCCCCCCCCCATGCCTATAATACTGTAAGATAAAACATGCACCGAGGAGCCAGCAGCTCTGTGGCTGATTTGCGCAGTTGCAAACCAAAAATGAAACCATGTGAGATGAGCCTTTTAAAACTGATTATGAACAATTTTTTTTTTTACTTTACCCCAAACAAGGCATTTTGCCACTGAGACATAAGAGCCAGATTTCTAAGGGTCATCCTAGTTGGGAAGTTACACAGCAAAATGTTAGTTCACATTACATTTAAATTTCTGCATGTTGGTAGAGTGAGAGAAACAGGAGCCAGGGAGGGAATTCCAAATTAAAGTAGTCCAAGGAAAGAAACTATTAGTGTAGAAAGTTTTCCGATATATGACAATCTCTATAATGAAGGGGTGGAATTTTGCTGCTTGTTGGATTGGTCGAGGTGTATGTACATTGGAAGGGTACAATTAAATTAAGTCCATTGGAGTACATTCTGTGCTTGTAAAACAAGTACAGGGATTGCGGCGATAGGATAGGGATTGGAACTTGGTAGACAGCACAGCATCTATTAGGTTAGGGAGTCTTTGTTGCACAAAAGGGATAGACTAGTGGTTGGTGCACCAGCCCAGATGTGGTAACAAAACTCCATGAATGGGCGAATAGTGGTTTTATAGAGATATAGGATACTGGCAGGTGCAAGAAGTTTTCTAGCCCTGTAGAGAGAGTCCACCTTCTTTGCATCAGCCTTGGCAGTATCTTCTATGTATTTATTCCAATCCATGTTACCTGTGAATGTTAGGCTGAGAAGTTTGAATGTTGAAATTTCGGGAAGGGTGTTATCAGCCATGGCAATCGGTGGTTGAAAAAGTTACTTACAATTGTTAAAGGAAAGGAGCTTTGTCTTGGTAGCATTGAATGTGACCATCCATCTTGGCCCCATTCGACTACAAACTGGAGGTTATTTTCTAAGGATTCAGCCATTGCCTTGGATATGTATGTGTTCGATTTACCTGCATCTCGATAATAGAGCATGGTGTCATCAGCAAATATACCCATCTCGAACGCAATTGCATCAGAGAGGTCGTTTATAAAAATCAGAAATAATAAAAGTTCGAAGTATTGACTCCTTGTGCACACCCACATGTATGTGATGTTTGAATATGTGGCCATCGAGAACAACCTGCATCTTTCTTTTAGATAAGAAGTATCTGATTATATTAAATATTCGTCCAGTAATACCATGCAAGCTGATTTTCTTGAGAATATCTTCATTCCAGACGTTGTCAAAGACCTTGTATATATCAAGTGCTACCGCTGTAGCTTCACCTGCCTTATTCAGTGTATGATATATGCAATCAAAGATTACCGTTAGGATATCCACAGTAGAATGGGATTGTATAAAGCCATACTGTTTGTCAGAAAGAAGTTTATCATTTTTTAGGCGGTGGACTATTGCTAGATTGATTAATGATTGAAAGATTTTGACAAAGAGTGGGAGGAGATCCATGAGGTGATAACTTTGTGGGTTACTTCTTTCACTAGAGTTCTTGAAATCTGGTACCAAAAATACAATTTTCCAACTATCAGAGAAGCAAGATTCGGCAAGGCATTTGTTATATAGTTTAGAGAAACAGGATCCAGCTCAGCAAAGCATTTCTTTAAAGTTTTTTATGATATCCAGGACAGGAGAAGAGTGATGATCAGATCATGTAGTGTGATTTTTGTTTGTAAAATTAGGGAGGGAGTGGTTTGTAAAGTTCAAGGTGAAGTTTAAAGCGAACCGAACTGCTGGGAAAACAGTTCACCTTTATCCGTTGCCATACAAGCGACATCATGATGGTTAGATAGTGGAGGAATTGTTGATTGCCCATTGTTCACCACACTATCATAGATTTTCTAGAAACCCCAAATTTCTAATTTCTGTGACTCAATGCGTTATAAGTCACAGATTGCATGAGCAAAAAAAAAAATGAACAACAAAAGGCGAAAAAAATTTTCATATGAACAGGTGATAAATTATTACATATAAATTAAATATTAGGCAATCGCTGAAGAAAAAAGGAATTAAAAAGCTACATAAATAAGACTAATCTTTTTTTTAATGTGCTCAATATATAAATATGTAGAGCCAATATCAATTCCAATAAATGAGCAAAAGTTTAACACATGAATTAATTTTAATCTGTATCGACTCTGCATATTTATTTATTTATATTGAGCACTTTTGAAACGGTTTATTACCGTTATTAATAGTTACATTGTTTGATTTTTTGGCAGACTAATTTTGAATCTATTCTTTAAATTCTTTTCAGGATTTATTAATTTATTTGCTTATTTTTTGTGAATCTATGATTTAACCTGGAAAAAATATACATTGGAATGACAAAAGTCTCTTGGAAATAAAAGAATTACACATTTAACAGCAAAACATATGGAGTAAGTGCAAAGGTTTTATAGAATAAATTCAAAAATTGTTAGAAAAAAAGAATTTGTCTGAAAAAACATTATTAGTGATGGAAAATGTTCCTGCAGTGGCCATCCCTAACATTTGGGGGAGCAAGGATGTAATAGGTACAACCATGATCTGTGGAATCATTTAGTTCATTAGTATTTTATATCGGTGAGAGAGAGTCGACCCTGACATGTAATTCATTTAAGATCATACCTTAAATAAGGTGTTCAACTCTGTGCAAGCATCTTCGATTTGTTCTTTTCCTCCCTACACCGAGGACCGTCGAAAATTTGTCTGTCTGTTTGAACGTTTTGCTGAAAACGGAACGTCGTCAAGCATACTTTTTTTTATATAATAAGAATGCAATTAATTTGACAAGATACTCTTAGAGAATGAAGGGTGTATTTGTGTCAGAGATGCCAATCATATCACAATTACATCATCGTTGGTTAATTACAAAGGTGTGATCGTCTCAAAGTGGTAATCTTCATGGACGAAGAGAGAGGGAGAGAGAGAGAGAGGGGGGAACAGAAAGAGAGAGAGAGGGACAGAAAAACAAAGAGAGAGAGGAACAGAAAGAGAGAGAGAGAGAGAGAGAGAGAGGGACAGAAAAAGAGAGAGAGAGAGGGACAGAAAAAGAGAGAGACGAGAGGGACAGAAAAAGAGAGAGACGAGAGGGACAGAAAAAGAGAGAGAGAAGGGAACAGAAAAAGAAAGAGAAAAGGACAGAAAAAGAGAGAGACGAGAATAGTGAATGTGCAAAGCCTATTGCTTTACAGATTCTTATTTCATGAAACCATACTTACTTATTTGCACTTGTTTCGGCTGGCACCTTTGAGGTTGAGTCAACCTCTTGATTCACACTATCATGGATGAATCCTGCCCATTGCGTTCGGTTGAGTGTCAGGTCCACAGATAAGCTGAGCCATTCCTTCTTCCATTGACATACATTGTAGACTTGAGAGCCAATGAGGGAAGTGGTGATATCGGCCTTGAGTGCGTATAACCAAGTCTTCAGCTGCCATCCATGGTGGCAGCACCAATGCCAAAGGGGTTGAGGATTGAGAACATTCCTGAGCAGAGTTGCGTCAGGATGTCTGCAAATGTGCCCGAACCATCGCAGGCGGTTTCGTTTCAGAACCCCTTCCCCTTTATGAGACCATATTTAACATTGGTTAATGTTGTTCAAATCAAGTCGGATGTATTGTATTATTCACTTGCAACACAATCGGGAAACGTATGAACATCGCTCACTATCGATAAAAACAGCAACTTCTTATAGAATGAATGATTTCCAATTCAGCAATTGAATTGAATTTCAATCTTCAGATCTTTCTTATGTAACATGGTTAAGCGAATCAAGCAACTGTCTTCTTTTCATATGGAATTCGAGCTAATACTCGCGTCATCCTCTGTCAATCATCCAGTGTTAGATAAAAACTTAGATATGCCAGAAGCTCCAATTGGTTGAGAGGGAGAAGGGGCATGTTTAAAATAGTTTGAGTTAGGTGGCAGTTGGTTTCAAGCAATGATGGAACGTGATGAAATAATCTAGAAGTGAAATGTTAATGGAAGGTTCCGATGGGTCCATTCCGAGACTAATCATCCGGAGTTTGGTGAGAAGATTTATAAATTTGACATTGTGAATCATTGGTGTTTTTAGGTTCTTCGATCCCCTGTTTCAGTTATGAAGAATGATTTCCAGGACGGTTATATAGTTGCAAGTGGGTCCAGATGAAGCCGTTAGATGTTCACGAGAATTAACAATTTCACCTGGATAACAACCTTTACACTTTGTCACAGTATGGTGTTGTTCTTTGATGCCCACGTTGATCCTCATCATGCGGCAGTAATTACTTTCATCTCCTCCATCCCCACCACCACCTTTTTACTAACAGTTCTCATGAATGTTATTAAACAAAAACAGCGCAAGTTCACTTGGTCTGAACAATCTCTTTATGGTTTTTATTCATTCTTGACCGTATACATGTATACACATATAAACCACAGCTATTTAAAAACCCAACCGCTCTCTTTCCTGATTCAGTGAAAAGAGAAAGATCTGAACTGTCCATTCACCATGTCATCCTAGTGACTACCTGTCTGCTGTGATGTAACTACCGAAACTTGTAGCTCTCATGTGACTTCTGATGGAAATTTTCACTCTACTTAATTCTAACCTTATTGTGTGAATTTCCCATTATTATTTTTACACACCCACATTCAAATATTATTACAATAGGGGTGGGACGTAATGGGTGAAAATTTCAGATTCATGCGAGTAGTATTTTTTTGTGTTCATTTATACATAAATAACACTAAACAATCAAACATTTTGAAAATTTTGCAAAATTCAGAAGGTGCAGGCCAAAAATAGCCGTTAGGGCTCCACGGGACTCAAAATCCATCATTTTTTTTCGGTGAAAAAGTGGTTTCATGCGACATTGCAGGTCCTAGAACATCCCAGGAAGAGTAAAATGAATTCTCCTAACACAACAGTTTTGCACCACTTTTATGTCCTTTTATCAAAATCAAGATATAATGATACTAAACTGTAGTTGTCGCACGCAGGCGCGAACCCACGCCCATTAAATTACGGAAAACGATATCCGCATCACGAGAAGGTTGAATTATGCAAATTAGGTGCGGTTAGCGGTGAAGAAAGGTGAATAAAAGGAGGGTTTTTTTTTTATCGACGGCGTCAGTTTTGTGGTGAACATTGTGTTGTTCACATGCGTGTCGATAGAAAGGAAACAAAAGAATTCTGTGTTTTAAGGAACGAAGGAATAATTTGTCCTCTCTTTATTAACTCTTTATTTCAAGACTGGCGACGCTTTATCAACTCTGTGTTTCAAGGAACAAAGGAAATAATTCGGCGTTTCTTTATTAAGTTTTTATTTCATAAACATTATGTCTGGAAGTTTTATTCCAATTTTGATCAAAATCCAATTATATGATTTTGATTCTGATCTGAAAATGTCTAAAATTTTAAGCTTAAGGAATCTTAAGAAGAAATTAAAATTCAGGTAATCTTTCTTAATCGGTGTCTAATGACAATGGATCAAATTTAATGCAAATCTGAAATATTTTAATTTTCTAATAGGATGTGGTGCCCATATTATGCCTCCTAAAACCCTTTAAAATACTCCAAAGAAACTGAAATTTAGGGATTATTTATTAATTGATATCTAATACCTATTGTTAAAATTGATATCTAATGCCTATTGTTAAAATTGATATCTAATGCCTATTGTTAAAATTGATATCTAATGCCTATTGTTAAAATTGATATCTAATGCCTATTGTTAAAATTGATATCTAATACCTATTGTTAAAATTGATATCTAATGCCTATTGTTAAAATTGATATCTAATGCCTATTGTTAAAATTGATATCTAATGCCTATTGTTAAAATTGATATCTAATACCTATTGTTAAAATTGATATCTAATGCGTATTGTTAAAATTGATATCTAATGCGTATTGTTAAAATTGATATCTAATACCTATTGTTAAAATTGATATCTAATGCCTAGTGTTAAAATTGATATCTAATGCCTATTGTTAAAATTGATATCTAATGCCTATTGTTAAAATTGATATCTAATGCCTATTGTTAAAATTGATATCTAATGCCTATTGTTAAAATTGATATCTAATGCCTATTGTTAAAATTGATATCTAATACCTATTGTTAAAATTGATATCTAATGCGTATTGTTAAAATTGATATCTAATGCCTATTGTTAAAATTGATATCTAATGCCTATTGTTAAAATTGATATCTAATGCCTATTGTTAAAATTGATATCTAATGCCTATTGTTAAAATTGATATCTAATACCTATTGTTAAAATTGATATCTAATGCGTATTGTTAAAATTGATATCTAATGCCTATTGTTAAAATTGATATCTAATGCCTATTGTTAAAATTGATATCTAATGCCTATTGTTAAAATTGATATCTAATGCCTATTGTTAAAATTGATATCTAATGCCTATTGTTAAAATTGATATCTAATGCCTATTGTTAAAATTGATATCTAATGCCTATTGTTAAAATTGATATCTAATGCGTATTGTTAAAATTGATATCTAATGCCTATTGTTAAAATTGATATCTAATGCCTATTGTTAAAATTGATATCTAATGCCTATTGTTAAAATTGATATCTAATGCCTATTGTTAAAATTGATATCTAATGCCTATTGTTAAAATTGATATCTAATGCCTATTGTTAAAATTGATATCTAATGCCTATTGTTAAAATTGATATCTAATACCTATTGTTAAAATTGATATCTAATACCTATTGTTAAAATTGATATCTAATACCTATTGTTAAAATTTCACAAAAATTGGAAGTACCTGATTTGTCATGAAGGGCTCCCACCCTCTTTTAACCCCTTTGCATAAAACTAAATTAAACTAAATATAGCTCACATTTGGACCCCTTACACCGTGCAGCTATGTTCCAAAAATCTTGAAAGAACTGAAGAATTATATTTTAATGATAAATTTAAATCTAATAATCATATTTTGTTTTATCTCAAAGCCAAATAAACTGATTGGTTGGATGATTGGAAGTTTTATTTCAAGTGAAGCAAATCCTATTGTTAGAATAATAAGACTGGATGTTATTGTACTGTCAAGTAGATAAACATGGGAATTGGGATATAATATTAAAATCAGAAGATGTGCAAAGAAATGGGACAAACTTAAAGGATCTCAGTTATAAGGATAGGTTGGAATCCTTATGTTTAAGTACTTTACTAGAGACAAGAATGAAGATGACCTAATTGCGACCGTCAAAATAATTAATGGGATTTGTAAATATGAATCACATTTTATTAATATCATTCTCTGCACTGTTAATTTAGTGACAATAAATATTTCAAGAACTAAATCTACCATGCAATTAAGTTTTTGGGGGGAACTAATTAGCTTATTAATTTTAAAATAGCTCTAAGGTAAATCATTTTAATGATAAACTAGATCAATTCTGAAATGCTAACAAAAAATTTACAGGGACATTTTTGAGTCTGATGAAAATTCAGGAGAATTTGATTTATATTTTCATAGTATATATTCTGTAAGTTCACATTAGATTATTGATTAAAACAAGAGATTCCCAGAGGCATGATAAATACATACATAAATACTAGAGCCCAGAATGGATTCATTCAATAATATGTATGCATTTCAAGAGGAAAATTTGGTTTTGTTTATTATAAGCTGATAAGCTCACCTCAGAAATGCATTAAACTTTTAAACCAGGTGCCCACTAATATATATATATATATATATATATATATATATTACTTATGTATATATAAGTGAAATTTTAAGCTGAATTATTTCGACACTTGATTATTGGGGTAATGGTAGTTTGCTCAGTACCATTGGAGAGCCATGCATATTATAACTGTCCTGTTTTTAAATCTCCGAAACAGTTACATGGTAAACAGCTGATGATCCCCGTGTTAATATTAGATGCTTACGTTAAGGTCTCCTGTTTTTGTTTCACTGTTAGATACTTAACCCCCCCTTTTTATTTTATTTACTTATTTCTTTATTTATTTATTTATGAATTTTCCAACGAATGTTAAGTCTGCAATATTTTGGATTTAGTTAGTTTCTCTGGGAATTTAAACTGCATTTTCCTTTTTGTGTCTTTTTGTTTAAAATAACTCAAAGCTTCTTTAGACTATATATATATGTGTGTGTGTGTATGTACATAATACAGTAAAGTGAATTTTTCCCCTATTTCATTGACCATAATAGCTTTTGAACCAAAACCTTTGTATGCTAATCCGTTCTGCCTGATGTGTTTCCAGAAAATATGCATTCGTTTCGTTCCCTTTCAAATTTCTTACATTTTTCCGAGTAACCTTCTTCTCCCAACACAGTCATTTTCAGAGGAGGTCACAGACATTTTCACTCCCATGCTAATATCTACTCCCTCAGCCCACATAGTCACTAAGAACTGTTCTTAATGTGCAAAGTTACTGCTAGTATTTCATATTTTTCTTATTATTACCTATATATTACACTAAATTTTAAATCTAAATACATATCGCTCCCTTTAAGTAATCCTTCTCCTTTCCAGACATATTTTAGAATGATGGAATACAGAAATAGCAGTTTACCATTACCAAAAAACAAACACAGAATCATCCATGTATCTGTCCGGAATATTGCCAAACTTATCAAGAACCTTGATGCCAGCAAGGCAACTGGCCCTGACAATATTCCAATCATAGTGCTTAAAAATTTTCAACCAGAACTAGCTGCTATTCTTACAACGATGTTTAATCGTTGCTTAAAGGAAAAAATGCTTTCTATTACCTTGAAAAACTTCAGCAGTTTTAAAATCATGTCTTATGCATTTAAGTACAGACCGATCAGTCTTCTGTGCATCATGAGTAAGTTGCTTGAAACTGTGATAAATCAAGGTTGTCAACCACCTCAAGAAAAACAATCTACTCAGTGACAAGCAATATGGATTTCGTCTTGCAAGATCAACAGCTGATGTGCTGACTGTAATATCACACAGGATCAGGGAATCAATTGATTATTGGTCTTTGTGTCTAAAGCAATAGCTATTGATATATCAAAGGCCTTAGATGGAGTTTGACGCAATTCAAATATTTCAGATTGAAATTAAATTTTATTCATAGTCATTGGACACCAATTAAGCAAAATTCCCTGAATTGTAATTTCTTTTTAAGACCCCTTAAGCTTAAGCCTTAAATATGAGACATTTTCTAGAATCAAAATCATGTAATAAATTTTTTTCAAAATTGGAATAAGGATTCTAGGCATAAGGTTTAATAGCATTATATGTTGATTTTAACATCCATACGGGGATATAAAACTAATGCAAAACTGTTCTCTTCAGAGAATTAATTTTACCCGTCCTGGGACTGGTATTCTAGTTATATTTCGGAAGAGCCACTAAAATATTGTTACATCTATTTTATTCGTTTTCAATAAGTTTATGAAATTCATTTTTAAATCCTTTTTTATGATCAAACATCGTATTGTGTTGCGTCTTGCATTTCAAAGAAATGACACCATAACTCATCTCTGTATTGATAAAATTAAGAGACAACTTCATGTGTGTTTTTCGCTTCTACGTGACTTACACTTTATTCTTTTAAATTTCTAATAATCAAATATTTATTAAATCTAAAATACAATAACGTAATTAAAACAGAATATTAAAAATTCTATTAAAAAAAAAAATGAAATTAAATACACCATAATGCATCTCAGCTCTTTAAATGTGCTGTTAATAGTTTAAAGATAAAAATGAATTTCTTTATGTTCTTTTGAAATCTGAAAGAAATTTCGAATAAAAAGTTGTTTCTGGCTTTAACATTCTTAACAAATCCTCATATATTAAAAGATTGCATGTTTTGGAAGCTATTTTTCACATCCAATTGAGATTCAAACAAAATTACCTTAACATGTTACAATTTTATAACAATTCGGTTCAACTAATAATTTACTGACAAAATGATTACATAATAATTAAATTTGGATTTTAAAATCCTATTTAAAAAAATCATGCTAAAAAAATATTTTGCTAATAAAGAAAAAATATATCATAAAAAAAGACTCCTTTCTGCTGAACATTTTTACACATTGCTTAAACAAGCTTAACCAACCAATCATTTGCCCTTGATTTAAGCAAAGCCCACCAGACAACCTCTCTTGGCACTCTGTCAAAAGCTTTCACTTGATCCACAAAAGCAAAATACAGGTTCTTCTTCTTATTATTATTAAGGTACTTCTCTTCCATTTGTCTCAGGATAAATATAGCACCAGTGATACTGTGGTGCTACTTCTGGCTTCAGATATTGTATTTAGACGACAGTAGCATCTTTGAAAAGTGCCAAGAACAATGATAACAATTAATATAAATGTCGCTAAATTGGTGAATGAAAAAGATGAATAAAACCATGAATGTTTCACAATGGGGTTTTGCGAATGAAAGTGAGAAAACATGAGTTAAAAAACAAAAGATATTTATATAACAACAATTTTACAGATATGTAAAATATTCTTTAAAAGACCAAAGTTCGTTGAGAAGGTTTACCATTCTTGAATAAGAAATAGACACGAGCGTGTGTGTGTGTGTGTGTGTGTGAGAGTGAAAGAGAGTTTACTGGAGAGAAAGCAGTCATGCTTAAAGGAATTTCAGCTTGGGGCACTCCAGTAGTGTTTCTTAGATGGGCGGCGGCGGTTGTTGTTGTTGTTGTTGTTGCTGCTGTTGCGGTTGTTGTTGAAGAGGAGGAGGCACACCATTAGTGTCACCTGGAAAGACTCTGGTTTCATTGACCAGGTCACTGTTTTTATAAGGTTTGTTAATTTGGCACAGGCTTGTTAGTTTTGGGATTTAAAACAAGCAGGAATCATTATCACCGGTTGAAAAATATTGAGTTTGCACCTCTATATAAAATTCCGACACTTCACTGCCGTTTAGAGCAAGTGATTTTAGTGATTCACTCTTCCCGAAGAAAGAAAGACATTAAAAGGAAAGAAGACGAAAGAGTAAGCTGAACGAACAGAGAAAGAAAAGGGGGGGTAACTTATACAAGCCAGTACTTTTCTTTTGCACCTATATATTAATTTCGAATCTACCACAATACTTTGGGCAGGCATGAAACCAAACTCATTTATCACTTCTTATTTGTTGCTCAATTATTCTCACAATCATTTTCAGGATTTGATCCATCAACTTGATCCATCAACTTGATCCATCAATTTTAAGCCTCTGTAATTACTTCTATCTAGTGCTTCCTCTTTAGTCTTGCAACAATTCACAATTGTATTAAGTTCCCAGTCTTTTATGATCTGATTTGTCAAGTTCATGATAATCTCAATGCCTACTCCACATTTCTACAACATCGCCCGAAGGTCCTGCAGTCTTACCCTTCTTCATTTACACGCAAAGAATTTTTGGCAGAAAAAATGAACTTTGAATTTTCTTTTTATACAAAACGAAACAAGTTTCAACGGAATTTCTTGTCCTATTTACTTGCCTCCCACGAGTGCTGAGTTAGACACAGAAAATCCATCTCCCCCTCCCCCCCCCAAAAAAGGAGAAGCCGACATGATAGTTTCCTATACCCCTCCCCTCAAACATTACATTTTATTCAAAAGATCAGCGTCGCTGTTAAACTTGCATAGTAAAAGGTAATCTCTCATGTCTTTATTTTCAAATTGTTTGAAACATTTTTTTTAACATATTTTTGAAACGTAATATGTGATATATGCACATATGAATATTTATATGCGCACATATACATATATACATATTTTTTTTATTTCTCACACACACACACACACACACATATATATATATATGAACACGCTTACAAATGTCTTTGAGTTGAACGCTAATATTTTCATCATTGACTTCTTTTCAGTTGCTTTCAGTTGAATGCTTGTTTTTATTTCTGTTCATCTAATTCTGGTATATTCAAAGTTCAGGAAAGAGAGCCATAGAATTCGTATGAATAGGCATTGCAAGAGTGTTTGGAAGTCTTTGACTTGGCATGTTTATCAATGCAATTACATTTTAGAAATCGTGGAATTCTTCTTTCAGCACAAACCAATATAATATTTGCACACACACGCACACGCACACACACACACATATATTTAATAAACTAGCGAACCCATCTCCCGGCGTTTTCTGGAAAAGTAGAGTAACCCAAAAAAACTCCTCGGCTCAACCATAAATTATTGTATTATTTGCTGCTTGTAGTTGTCCAGCACGAACGCAGACCCCACAATAATAATTTAAAATGGCAACTAGAAAAGTAAAAGAAATAAATCGCATGACCTTGTTATGTAATTTAAAAAAAAAAAATTTCTAATAAGTCATCGTGTTGGAATGATTACAGTAAATTATGTGTAGAAAACGAAAATCCAATGTAAATATAAGTAAACTTTATTAAAGATGAGTTAATCAACATTTGTTGTTTATATATATATATATATATATATATATGAGAAAGGAAGGATGAGAGTAATCCGACGTAATGGGAAATGAAAAAGGAAAAACCAAGTGATATTTTTTTTTATATATTCATCAACGTTTCGTCTTTATTGTAAGACTTCCTCGGGATGATAATTTTAAGAAAAATGTCATTCAAATACATCGAAATATTGGGTTGAGAGGAAAGGTAGTAGCCGTGGCTATTAAGAGCGCTGGACGAGAGTCCTGGCTGTGAGAAGTCAGTCAGTAGCAGAGAGTGAAACACTCCTACCCCTCCCCTTTTTTCACTGCTGCCTTAATGTACCCACTCACAACCTTCCATATTCATTTCACTCTCTGGTCCAGCGCTCTCTGGTCAAACGCAACAATAGTAGATAGAAACAACTATCCGCTGCACTTTACTGCTATTAAACACTTCAAATGTTTCTAACATGAAAGAACTTGAAAAGATTATAAAATTTATCTCGAAAAAAAACTAAACAAGAAACATGAAGAACTAAAACAAAAGATATTAGCAAAAGAGGGAAGACTGAGACGATACCGGTATAAATCTGAACAGTACAAACAAAATAGGACCTTTTAAAACAATAGAAGTCAGTTTTATGAAAACATGAACTGTTAAAAGAGAATAACAGAAAATAAAAATGATGATGGATTTCTATTTGTTAGACAAGCATCACTGAACGTGTTAAATGTCAACAGTGCCTGTGCAAAGGTTTTAAGTCGAGTGTGGCTTGCACAACACCACAATGACGATCACTAGCAATACCACGAAGCCCAAAGACTGCTCAAAATATCTGGTTCAGTAGCGCATTTTATATATAAATTAGCATTTTCTAAAAGGGATGACGTTAAATTTACAGATTTTGGGAAAATGGTTATGTCGTCTTCGATGCTTGATCTCTACTTGATTCTGTTGAGAATGTTTACTTCCCAACTTGGGTTATCCATCATACATAACTTAACTGAGTCTTTTAAACAGTTACGAAAATGTTTCTTTGGCTTGTGCCGGAGACGTTTATTCACAAAGTTCAACATACAGGATTTGTTTGTCCTCTATTCATATGACATGATTCACTGAAACCTCCGATGATAGATGTGCACTTCCCCTAAAAGAATCTCAGAATCTAGTGCGTGTAATAAGATGTTTACTTTCAAGATGAGGCTTTTTTCATGTGAAATTTGACTCCAAAAACAGAAGTTTTGTCATTTATAAATTTTGCATACAACTTAGGTGATCATACAGAACATTTCGGATAGGACATGCAATGAAAGATAACTATGGACGAAACATTGCACATAGAATTTTTTAAATCTCAGATGAATGTTATAATGGGAGTTCATTTTAAGCCTGAATCAGTTGGCAATTATTTCTTTTTGTTACTCTTAAGTGAGTAACAAGGCATGAGACAAATGGTCAACACATTTTTCTCCGGCTAAATTTTTATACTGTTATTTAAATAGTCAGTGCTGTTGTTATTCTTCCTCTTATTATTATTATTTTTAGTAGTAGTAAAATATTGCCATGTGGAGGTACTATAGATAAGTAGGGAGGGGGGTTAGCCCCTATTTAAAATTATAGTGGAGGGAGTCCAGTCTCCCAAAACTTTGAGCAATCTATTTTATTTGCATGAAAACAATAAATACTTATTTGAAAATATTTATATTAAAATACTGGCATGGGGTAGCTACTACTTACAACTATAGATAAATCGCTTTAATTTATTTACAAAAATATTTTTATAACAATTAATTTATCTTCATATAAAAACATTGTTAAATCCTATTTTAATCACCTAAATTACTTACAGTGAAATGGGTTCTTTTTTTTCTTTTCAAAATTGATACTCTGTTTATTTTTTTGTTAAATTAATATTTTTTATTTTCCCTGGGCAACGCCGGGATACAGGTCCTGCAATGGGTTCTTTTTTTATTTTTTTTTTCAGAATTGATACTCTGTTTATTTTTTCTTTGTCTAAGATTAAAGTGTGTTAGCATCATTTTGATTTACTAAAACGCCAGTTAGTTGCAGATTTATCGCTTTAGGTAGTAAATATTTTCTGTTATGTGGACAACCGTTAAAAACTTCCGTCTTTACGTTCAAAGATTTATATATAGGTCAGTTTATCTCCTGGAGGATTTGCCACCTTCGTACGACAGAGAAAATAGAAATCTCCCAGGAGATAAACCCATAAATAAATCTTTGACTATAAAAACGAAAGTCTGCAGGGGCTGTCCGCATAAAAGAAAATATTTACTTGCTACAGCGATAATGCCACAGCCGCCATAGACCAAATGCAAACCGACCTCACAGAAGGTGTGGCACATATTATACATATACACAATAAAAGCAATATCCAATTGCACTCAATTAAAGTGATAACCGGCCAATCTGTGCTGTCAGCATGCAGCATAAGAACATTGAACCCTGACCTTGAGCCCAAAACATCAGAAACACAAATTCAACACCCAATGCACCCACTACTTCCACTAAAATAAGCTAATCTACTTCCACCGTATAATACAACTTAATAGCAATATACTATTGTATTTGCGACCATACATTTAGGGAGATATGTTTGCACAGACACCTTTTACATACATTCATATTTTTATGCATTTATATATGTGGATCCATTGGTATGAAGAGTGTGTGGGTGCATGCAAATCTGTATGTATAGGACCATCCCCAACTTAGATCAATTTAATGATCATCGATACATACAACTTGGACTACCGCCACAAATAATGGATGCAAACTCACAGGGGCCTGTGTGTATGTGCGTATATACAGACTATCTACAAATATAGATAGAGATAAAAAATGAAAAGCATATCTAAAAAACATTTACGTCATCATAAAAAAAACTCTGGTGGAAACAAAAATAAAAATAACAAAGAGTTACAAACTCTTGACCGTCTTAACAAAAATTGACACAGTTTTTGGTGTTTCTTTAACATTGAATTACAAACGTATCACCCTCAGGCACGAGCCAGTACAGGAACCTCCCTCCGATGAAAACAAATTACGGGCCGTACATCAACCTACATGGTAGTTTTTTTGTAGATGTTTTTGGTTTTATTTTTGGTTTTTTCCTGTGTCTTTTTACTTAAAACCGAAAGCTTATTACTTCCAAATTCAATCTGGATCATTACAAAAAAAACCTCCTTCCCAAAAAATGAAAACAAGTCCTTTACCTAATTTACAGGTATATTCGGCCTTTTGATCAGATGCCAGGAACTCTTCAAATCAAGGGACTAACGAAACCAAACACCGGTTTTTCAAAACCAGACAGTGAAAAAATCAATATTTTGAAGGCAAAGTTTGTATGCCATTTATCAGGTACACTAAACCATTGGTATGACATAGTCCAATATGTAAATATCTTATTTAAAAAATATATGTGGTACTATCATAATCCGTAGAGTTTAATGGTGTGTCTGCACCGTGGAGATGTCTCTGGGAGGGCTCTTGTTGTCCTGGCACAGTACTATCAGCTCCCAGGGGGTACATGATAGTCACATTCCCCTTCATGAAGGAGTCAATCCAGTCATTGATGGGCGTGTGTCGGGTTTGGTTTGGATGGTTTGGCATCATTAATTCTCTCCAAAGAATTATTGGGGAAATTGTTGCTGAGAATTGAACGCTTTAAAATAAAGAGTGAACAACATTTTTTAATAAAAATATAGCATTTATTTGTCGATTCTGAAAAACAATTCGAGCCAGCAAACTGGTTTGCACGTGACCGTTCTCGTGCGAGGAAAAACACCAACTGCAAATTCTCTCTTGCAATGACAAAAACTAGAGAGAGAGGGTTACAATTCAGCAAGAGAAGGACAGAAACAAAAATACGTAAAGATATAGATAGAAAGATTAGAGTCACTGTCCTGTCCTTAGCATCAACCAACAGTTAATTTTACCTTCGTCCTTTCAAACGTATTCAATGGTACACAATATTATAAACGACTTGTCAAATTTGCGGTCAGCAGGGAAGTTGATTGACACCATACTTCTCAATGACGGCTGCAGCAATGTTTTAATGCAATAACATAATGTCTCGATTACTTGCCTCCCCACGAGGGCAAAGTCAGGCACAAGGTCGGCTTTTAATGTGGAAAAAATCCGCAGGGCGCCCATCCTTGTACTATACCATTAATTGAGCACTGGCTTCCATCTGTAATTTACATTTGCTGCCGAAAACGGTTTCCATTTGAAAAATATTTTAAACAGGAGCATTAGTAATGTCAAATAAAATAAATTGAATTAAACTTTATTCTTTCTAATAACATGCACCAACGTACAACAAAAGGAAAAGGCTAGACAGAGTTAAATCATAGATTTGTCTGCTGCATTTCTATTTAGGTCTTACTTTGAAAATCGATAGGATAACTTTTAATGATTGAAAAGCTTTTGTAACAGATCTGTATTAACGGATTATCCAATTGTTCGTTTTAAGTGCATTCAAGTATTTCTATAAGAGACTCTATTCATCTGTCGGTCTGTCATGCTTCAGTTTGAAAAAGCATTTTCATCAGTCTATCAGTTTGAATTAGCGTTTTCGTTGGCCTGTCAAACAAATCGCAGAATTGAGTGGATAAGAATACTACTTGTTTTTTACTTTGTCTAAAAGGAGCCAGACCAAATTTTCATTTTTTTTTTTTAATTGTTCAAGTATTTGAGGATCTTGTAAAAGTTTTCGATAGGCTGACACGTTTTTCCCCCATAGGAAAAGGTTGAGGCAGGGGCTTAAATGGAAGTAAAGTCTGTAAAATACAAGGATGTTTGACATTAACTTGCTGTGACGTCTTCAGCTATATCGCTTACTAAATCAAAAAACAGGTTAGTCTTTATTCATTTATTTTTTTTGTATTGAGAGAAGGACCATCCTCCCCCTCTCTCTCCATAAAGAAATGAAAATAGCACTGTACTTTTTCTACACGCACACACACACACACATATATATATATACATATATATATATATATATATATATATATATATATATATATACAGGGTGGGCCAAAATAAGGGTCCTATCTTTAAATTTGAATAACTTGAATTTGAATAACTTCCACAAAATAAAAGTTAAACTCACCAAACTTTATGTGTGTGTAGACTGACCCTTCCGAGATTTTTTGAAATAAACAAAACAAATTTTAGCCGAAAAACACTTCTTAAAACTTACAAAAACTAAAGTATTGTTTTTTACACTGTTTTGAGTTTTTTAAGCAAAAATAATGTTTTCTAAATGAGGGTACGTTCCTTAGGGCTAATACAGCTCATGCTTGCTTCGGAAGGGGTCCTTTACTTATTCTAAAAAAAAAAAAAAAAAAAAAATCAATAAATAAAAAAGTTATGAATTTTTAAAAATAGGACCCTTATTTTTGCCCACCCTGTATATTTCGGCAGCAAGTCGTTTATTAGACATATGTCGTTGAAGACCACAGAGTTCTTCCTCTTTATGATCTTTCTGGTCAGTTTCTCGACTCTGCAAGCGATTCGTCGGGTTTCTGGTATCAATTGATGGATCATGGCGCCTAATGTTGTGTCTTGGGCCATTTCTCGAGCGCTTTCGGTCTCGCGACCGTCTTCAGGAGGTTGTGTGTTGTTGTTGTTGTTTGTAAAGAGCCGTATTTATGGTTTTACTTTTGGTATATCTAATTATTTGCATATGTATATATGCATATATATATATATATCTTTATTCTTTTATTTACTTATTAATTAATTTATTTATTAATTTGTTTTATTTATTTTATTTTTTATCTATTATTATTATTATTATTATTATTATTATTATTATTATTATTATTGTGTATTAATTGTTGAAGACTGATAAGGCATTAGTACCGGTGGTGAATGCTATTTTATTAATTGTGGGTTGTAATTTTTTATGTATAGGGCTTCGAAGATTTTTAGTCTGTTAGTGCAGTTGTTTTTATGTATGATCTTAGTGTTAGTTGTTAATATTTGTTAATATATATATATATATATATATATATATAAATGGAATAAAGGATAAGCAAATCAACAACTAGCAAAAATAAACTCAAAAACACATATTGAATAGTTCTACCAAAATATTTCAATTGTTAAAAACAATCATCATCAGTTGGTAGCAGAACTTTAATTAAAAACAAAAGTTTTCAAATTTATACAAAGAATGCAATTTGGAAAATATATATATATATATATATATATATATTACTGTTATGGCAGTGGTATGGTATGGTGGTTACAGGCACGGACTGTGGGATTTGAGTTCTACCGAAGCTACTGTATTACTTTTTCTAATACCCTTGGGATGAATTCCTATATTCTCTCTCCAGCTATGGATTATATAGTTGACTCTCAAGCTTTGGTTGTGCAACTACTCAAGAAGAAAAACTCTGAATGACACTAGTCCTTCCTTGTTTCCAATCGTCCTCGACTTATCTTTGCCACTGGGCTCAAGCAGCAGAAGTTTAACACATGAAAAAAAATATGAACGAGGATAAAACAAAACTTCCATTCATAATTAATGAAGAATGGAAGAAATTAAAATCAGAAGCAGAAAAAGTGAACAGACTCTTCCCATATATCTCAACAGATACTATCACAGACCTCAACAATTTATGTAGGGGCCAAATCAGTATATATGAGACTAAAAATAGGAACAAAACCTCACCAAAAAATGGACCAACAAAACTCAGATTGGAAACCCAGATCCACAAACTACAAAAAGAAGCTAAAGTGGTAAATAAGGCGAAAGAGAATAGAAGACGATGAAAGAGAGGACATATGACTGACAAAGAAGAAAAACTAAACAAGAAACATGAAGAATTAAAACAAAAGATATTAGCAAAAGAGGGAAGACTGAGACAATACGGGTATAAATCTGAACAGTACAAACAAAATAGGACCTTTGAAAACAATAGAGTCAGTTTTATGAAAACATAAACTGTTAAAAGACAATAACAGAACAACTAGAGGCAACAGAAAGAAAACACTTCCGGGGAAATATATGGAAAAAGCGAAAGATCACAGCAGAAATGCTGCCACCAATACAGTATACATAGGGTGTGTTTTTTCAGTCAACCGCTTATTCAGGACTTTGCTCCTGATCTCGACGCCTAATACTCTCTCGTCTGTCGGCATCTTGCTCCACCAACCTTTGCCAGACATTACAGCGCCACTTCCTACACTATGACGATGACGACGACAATCCAACAACAGTAGCAGCCTTCTCACCTCCTTCAGCTCGATAACAATGACTGCCTGTCATCATCTACGTCATCATTATCACTATCATCACAGCAACGACAGCAGCTATTAACCGATCGATGCATCATCAATATCTGCAGCTTATTTTTGTTCCTGCAGCTCCTGTTCTTGCCGAAGCCTTTCTGCTCCTGCTGATCTCCTTCCTTTATCAGCTGACATTCTCCTGCATCTGGCCACGTCCTCTGACCGACATCCTTGTGCTCCTTCCTGCACAAGTCGACGTCCTCCTGCAGCACCTGCACCGGCAACGTTCTGCCTTTTCCAATACTCATCGACGTTCTGCCTTTTCCAGTTCCCGTTGACGTCCTGTCTTTCCTGCACCTAGCAACACCCTCCTGCTTATCCAACTCTTGGCCACGTCTACATGGACCACACCTACCTGAGGCACCTTATTATACCTTAGGGACGTCTACATCAATCTCCGTGTGACATCGTCCTGCCTTTCCTGCTATCCAGTTTCCAGAGATGTCCACCGGTACTTCTGTCCTTTCCAGTCATTTTTGTCCCTTTTCGGTGCAATGAAACCGATCCCTATCGTTTCCATTGTTCACCTGCGTTTGTCATTTTTTCTTTGCCATTTCCGTTATTTTTCGTCTGCGTCTCTTACTTAGTTGTAAGCCCGATCATCCGTGACCCCCCCGCCCCCCTGCAACAGGCTTTCCATTCTTGCTTGTAAATGTCACTTTCGTTTAAATTTAATAAAAACTGCTTCACTAAGACAAAACTGGGTATTCAATTTAGAGTGAGGGAGAGAGGCAGAAGTTTTGAAATAAAACAGACAATTTTTTTTATTATTGGTCCTATTGGACCTATGTTTTGAGGCATTTCCGTCCGTCCGTCCGTCCGTCCGTCCGTCCGTCCAGATTTTTCTCCGCAACCATCCATTGAATTTCTCTGAAATTTTGCATGAAGTTGTAACTTTGGTCAGGTTAGAAAGTGACATTCTCCGATTTTTAAAAAAAAATCTGGTTAGCCCACCAGGGGGTCAAAAGGCCCCGAAATGGCAAAAAATGATATTTTTTGCCCCATAACTTTTCATCCATCCATTCAATTTCTCTGAAACTTGGCCAAAATGTGGAGGCAATTGTTCCTAATAGAAAATAAGTATCGCTGACCTTGGAAAAAATCTGGTCGTTTTCAGGCGGATGAATGAGTAAGCAAGATAAAACTGGTGAATCCACTAAGAAGACGTTCTTTTAAACATTTCAGCAACATTTCAACATACCTTCGCTCCCCCCCCCCCTCCCTCATAACGAGAATGGTTGATGCTAGGTTTATTTATGTGAATGAACAACGCTTCCATTATGGGAAGGCGAATACTACTATATGAAACCGCAAGAATGGACGTATAATCAGTTAAAATACATCTAAATTCATTTTTGGGGATGTTATATTTCACGAGGTGTTGGTGAATGGAGCTCTGAGGTGAGGTGGCAAGTTAGTCGGCGTGATATACAAGTCCTAGTCATGCCAATATACGTATTGTTTGCAAGGACACATTTTCTGATAGAGCACTTAAATACGGATATGGCATTACTAGTTTTAAGTAAGCCATTGTCAGCCGGGTTATTTTTTATTAATAAGTTGATGGTTTTAGACTTCTTGTAATGAATAATAAATCTAATTTTAAAGTTGTTATCTACTGGGGATATATGTTTGTGTATAATATTTTTTATTATTTTTTCATCGACTTTATAGTTGGGATGCATTTGATTACAATAGAATAAGTTAATATTATTAATATTGTTGTGTTTGAAGTTTTTATTTATGGTGGTTAGGGTGTGTTTTATTTGTTGATCAACTACATAGCTAGGAAAGTTATTGTTAATTAGTGTCTGTTTAATATCAGCGAGTGCTTTATAGAATATTTTATTTCTAGAGGAATTTCTTTTGGCACGATAAATAAGATTTTTTATGACGGCTATTTTATATCTATCTGGGCATTCACTATTGAAATTAAGAAGGTTTATATCTTTACTAGTGTTTTTTATACGTAGAAGTTTCTATTTTATCTGTAGAAGTTTCTATTTCTATATCTAGGAAAGGAATTTTATTATTGATATTAAGTTCTTGTGTAAAATTTAACGTTGAGTTATTTTCAAAGGTATTTTTGATTTGAGTTAAATTAGATAGCTTTTCTGTTAGTAGGAGAATGTCATTAACGTATCGGACGTATATAGAGGGTTTAGTAATAATATTGAAAGTTTTCTCGTATAGTATTCGGCAAACAATGGTCCCAGGACTGATCCCATTGATGTGCCATCTCACTTGGATGTATAAGCTACCATACCGTAGAAAGGTACCTCAGTGGTGCACGAAATTAATAGTTTGCGTAGTATATAGGGTTTATTTTGAGTGCAGGGAGAGTTGGATTATTATATATGCTGTTGATAAGTTCATGTATTGGGACGTTTGTGAAAGGTTCTCAACGTCCAAAGAAGCTAAGAATTTATTATTAGGTTTTACCGAGTGGAGAATATCTATTAATTGATCTGGTGATTTAACTCTGTAGCTGGAGGGGGGGGGGCGCAGATATGGTGTAATTAATTTATTAAGGGTTTTGGCTAGTTTATGTATAGGTGTGGGGATTTGAGATATTATGGATCGGAGGGGCTAATTAATTTTATGGGTTTTAACATTTTCGTATAAAAATATGGGGATTTCTTACACACCGTTCGACGACTAGAGAAAATGGATCAACAGAAGCTAGCACTCCTGTTCAATCAAACGTGTATCAAGAAAGGAATGCTGCCTATATATATATATATATATATATATATATATATATATAGGCAGCATTCTTTTGCCCTGTGTTTCTTCCCCCTATAACTTTTATTTTATTTTTTCAAATTTTAAATCTTGGCCTTTGCCAACTTATCTATCCCAGCGACTTCCTCTGATGATAAGATTTTGATCTTTGAAAAGCCTGGCTTAAGGAAAATTTAACTTGAATAAATTGCCTTTTTTGCGGAATATACCTTGCTCTGAGCAATTGAATTGAATTATGATTTGGCTTTTGCTTCTCTAATTCCTTTCCATTCTTCTTCATATCTACCTGCTCTATCCTGGATATTGAGCTGTATACTCTTCACAATAGGTTTTACTTTTCCTAAAAGTTCGCTTTTAGTACACCACTTTATATATATATATATATATATATATATATATATATATAAGAGAGTAGTGCAGTATAAGTGCAGTTCCAACGAGAGGAAAGTATGTATGTAAAGGAGTAAGGCTACCAACATTTGTAAAAGTTTTTTTCAACATTTATTATATGATTTTATAATTTTATATAACGCGTTTCAAGCATGGTGCGCTCTCGTCAGATATTGTTTCATGGATTTACATATCTGACGAGAGTGCACCACGCTTGAAACGCGTTATATAAAATTATAAAATGATGAAATGATAAAATAATAAATAAATGTTGAAAAAAAACTTTTTACAAATGCTGGTAGCCTTACTCCTTTACATATATATATATATATATATATATATATATATATAAGAATAATATTATTATTTTTTTTTTGAAGGCGATAACAATGCGTTGTTAAAGTGACACATACGACACGTGGAATCGTAAAAACAAAACAAAGTGACAGTATTGAAAAGTCAATAATTTTCAAAATTTTTTTTTTTATTTACCAGTGTATCGTAATAAAAAAAAAAAAATTTTTGAAAATTATTGACTTTTCAATATTGTCACTTTGTTTTGTTTTTACGATTCCACGTGTCGTATGTGTCACTTTAACAACGCATTGTTATCGCCTTCAAAAAAAAAAATAATATTATTCTTACACTATACACAATGCTCCAAGCGAACTACAACATTCTTCTCATATATATATATATATATATATATATATATATATATATATATATATATACAGGGTGGGCAAAAATAAGGGTCCTATTTTTAAAAATTCATAACTTTTTTATTTATTGATATTTTCTTGATTTTTTTTTTAGAATAAGTAAAGGACCCCTTCCGAAGCAAGCATGAGCCGTATTAGCCCTAAGGAACGTACCCTCATTTAGAAAACATTATTTTTGCTTAAAAAACTCAAAACAGTGTAAAAAACAATACTTTAGTTTTTGTAAGTTTTAAGAAGTGTTTTTCGGCTAAAATTTGTTTTGTTTATTTCAAAAAATCTCGGAAGGGTCAGTCTACACACACATAAAGTTTGGTGAGTTTAACTTTTATTTTGTGGAAGTTATTCAAATTCAAGTTATTCAAATTTAAAGATAGGACCCTTATTTTGGCCCACCCTGTATATATATATATATATATATATATATATATATATATATATATATATATATATATATACAAATATATATATATACAAATATATATATATATATATATATATATATATATATATATATACAAATATATATATATATATACAAATATATATATATATATATATATATATATATATACAAATATATATATATATATATACAAATATATATATATATATATATATATATATACAAATATATATATATATATATACAAATATATATATATATATATATATATATATATATATATATATACAAATATATATATACAAATATATATATATATACAAATATATATATATATATATATATATATATATATATACCTGCCACCAATGTCTTGAAAGACTATTAACTTGTTATTATTTGCCATAATATTCTGGTTTTGAAGATGTTGGAGAGTTGGGTTGGGCGTGGGACATGATTTGTAAAATTGTTGTTGGCAAAAGAAATCAATGAAATTTAGCAATTATCACTGAATGGTGAGGGAGTAATCATTCTTTTTGTGTTACCTGGTGGAAAATTGATTTAAAAAATCAATAAATCCGTATTGATCTTTGCTGGTTTCACTAATCATTGGTTGATTGAACGAACAAATTATTTCTCAAAATTGGTATTCTCAGTTCTCTTATAACTGGCCGTATCATAGGTGAATTTGTTCACAAACAAAAATTCAAAGATTGTCGATGGAAACTGGCTGCAAGCCAGTAATTATTTGTGATATTAATCTAAGACGCATAATAATGAGTTTTTTTTTATCCATTTCACTATTTCTGTCTGATAATTCATATGTATATATATGTATCTGTCAGTTAGTCTTTCAAAATTTATTTTTTCATCTTTTTATTTCTCAGACTGTTCATACATATCTAGAAATATAGTCATGTCAGTCTGTTCATCTATTTATATCAATCCGTCTGTGTATTCTAATCTGTAAATCTCATTTAGATCTATCTATCCATGTCAGTCTGTTCATCTATTTATATTGGAAATTTCTGTACATTCCATTTTTAAAAAGAATGTGTCATGTATCATGTCATATTTAACTGATTGGTAAATTGCTGGTATTGAGAGCTTCATATCCAATAGAAACCGAACACGAATCATGATATATCACTTGATGTGCCACCAGGGTTATAGAAAACGTGGAGGTGTCTTAGGTTAAATCTAGAGTGGCTCACCTCGGAAAACATCATCCGTATTTAAAAATACTCGAGATCAGTTTTCTGCATCTCAGTACAGATCAATCCGTCTCCTGTGCGTCATGAGTAAGTTATTTGAATCTGTGATAAATCAAGAAATTGTCACCCACATCAGTAAAAACAATCTACTCAGTGACAAGCAATATGGATTTTGTTCTGCAAGTTCAACAGCTGACGTGCTGACTGTAATATCACACAAGATCAGCGAATCTATTTATTGGCCTTTGTTTCTCGCGCAACAATATATATCAAAGGCACAGAAGTCTGTTTTACAAGTTTGCTAGTTATGGAATCTCTGGAAATGTCTTCTCAGTCATCAAATCCTTTCTCTCTGATAGGTTTATAAAATTAGTCGTTGATGTACAGAAGTCTGAAGCACATCGTATCAATGCTGGCGTGCCTCAAGGATCTATTCTAGGCTCAACACTCTTCCTGACATTCATCAATGATCTCCCAAATCACATTCTAAAATCATTCGTTGCCATCTATGCCGATGATGCAACCATCTATGGCAGCACTTCGAAGAGCATTAATGAATAGGATCTTTCTGATTCTCTATCTTCCGACCTTGAGCATGTTGTGCTATGGGGGAAAAAATCGATGGTTACTTTTAATACATCTAAAAGCAAGCTTCTCTCCTTTCACAACCCATTCTTGGATCCTTACTTTGCACTAGTTGAAATGGATGGAGCTCCCCTTGAGGAGATCCCCTGTTTTGATAGTCTTGTAAGACTGACTTTCATCCCAGATGTGAAATGGAAGACTCACATCAGATCTGTTGCTAAAGTCGCTAGAAAAATGATCAAAAGTATCTCACTTCTGATGCAATCCTCTACTTGTATAAGAGCTAGATCCAGCCTAAGATGGGGAGGTACTGTTGCCACATCTGGGGAGGTGCCACTCAGAGAACTCCCTCCTGCCTTGACAGAGTACAAAATCGACTTCGGAATCTGGTGAGGGATGCCCTCTTCTCTTCCCTGCAGCCTCTTTTTCACAGAAGAGACGTCTGTCTCTACTTTATCGTTATTTTCATGGTAAGTGCTCGACTGATCCCCCCCCCCCCCGTAAGACATTCACAGCTAAAACTCGTCTAGCTACAACCATTGTAAAAAATGTACCTTTCTTCCTCTGTGTATCTGAAGTTAAACGGAACTTCCATGAGCAAAGTTTCTTTCCACGAACTGTCTGTGAAATGCAATACCACGGGGCTGCTTCCCAGCTAACTACAACATGATTGTTGTTTTCAAGTCCAATGCTAACAAATTCTTGTTGAGCCGTCTCCTTAAGTCAGGAGCGGACAACCTTTTCAGAGTGAGGGCCAGATGAGACTTTTGGAAGGAGATCGCGGGCCGGAATGAAAAACGAAATCTCAGAATTACTATATTTTGTTTACATGAATAAATTGTACAAAAATTGCATTGAACACTCTACAAATCTGATATTTTTTCTCAGGAGACTTCTGTATGTAATGTTATAAAAGACAAAGAGCCATTTTGGAATCATAAAAAATAATGATGGGGGAAGTAGCAAGTTGATCAACCATTCGTTTTGACACACCTCACATAAGTTCTATGTTTCATGCCCTTTCCTCATCTCTCGTTTCTTCTTTGCCTCTCTCTTTCTCTTTTTCTATTTTTATCTCTTAATAGTTAAAGAAAAATGAAATATACATGCATCATCGCTCGCTGATATTTATACATTTTTAACCCACTGTAAATCTTAATTGAAACCTACTTTTACGTCTATGTCACAAAATGATATGAGTTTTACTGGGAGGTCTGCGGGCCGGATTGCAATAATAAACCCTAGCAGAGTAGTGGGCCGGACACTAAGCCTTCGCGGGCCACATCCGGCCCGTGGGCCGGGGGTTGTCCACCCCTGCCTTAAATAATCAAACTCTGCCCAGATGCAACCATGGTTTGCAATCCTTAAAGTGTTTGTCTTCCCATCCACCTGAAACAAACCATTAACCTTTGCCCTCGAGTGGCATTTACGCCTTGATGAGCAGTGACAAACCAAAAACTACCTAAATGTCTTAGTTACTATTTACTTGCCTCCCCACGATGGCAAAGTTATATGTAAGGACAATCCAGCTCCCTCAAAAAGGGGCATTCTAGATTGGGACAAAAATGAAAATTGCCTTAGTTTAGAAGGATTTCTCTTTCACTCATCGAAGACAGAACAGATACTACACCTTTATTTCAGCCTGCTTTCTTTATCAATCTGTCTATCCTTAAATCTAGCTTTGTTTCTTCTTTATCTTTATATCTGTCTGTTTCAGTATCTTCTTTATCTCACTCCGGCCATATCTGTCTGTTCATCCTTCTTCATGTATCTTTATATAGTTTTCAATCTGCTATTCCACAGACAAATAGACAATAGTAAACAAACCTTTTCTGCTGATTTGCTTCTAAAATCTTTTTAATTCTTTGCTTATCCAATTTCCAATAACTTTTTCTCCTAAGAATTATTCAGTTGCACATATCATAAATGGACATTTTCCATTCGACTTGAGCTGAAGCTGAAGACGCCGAATCTTTGTTCTTGAATTTTTATGCACACTCTCCTATGCATAATACCACGAAGTATAGCATATTCTGCGTCTTGATGTTTTATTTATAGATGTTGCATATTTAAGTCAATGCAAATTTATGTTTGAACAAAAAGATTTCCTTGTAAAATTCTACATTTGGTTCCATGGTATTTTTAATACTGGAACCTTCTTGGTGATCTTCCATAATGGTAGTTCTTAACTTCTTTCACAATAATGGTAGTTCTTAACTTCTTTCACAATAATGGTAGTTCTTAACTTCTTTTATAATAATGGTAGTTCTTAACTTCTTTTATAATAATGGTAGTTCTTAACTTCTTTCACAATAATGGTAGTTCTTAACTTTTTTTATAATAATGGTAGTTCTTAACTTCTTTCACAATAATGGTAGTTCTTAACTTTTTTTATAATAATGGTAGTTCTTAACTTCTTTCACAATAATGGTAGTTCTTAACTTCTTTCACAATAAAAAATACATGAATAGAGATTTTATGTCAGTATGATTGTAACCAGAACTTGGAATATTCTTTGATACGAACATGATATTAAATAAGAGAACATGATGTTAAATAAGAGAACATGATGTTAAATAAAACGGGTCATTATATCTATGTATCAGCAGAGTTAAATATAATGACCAGTTTTATATAAGATCAAGTCATTTTGAAATTGTATTCCAAGAATTAGTTACAAATGGATCGACGCAAAAATAGTTTCCCTAGAATGTCTTGTAATATCAAACATGTTGTTATTTTTTTTAATCACAAAAATTAATTGATTCTTGTACATTCTTATTTACATAAGATACTTATACAATTAATTGATACTTGTACATTCTTATTTACATAAGATACTTATACAATTAATTGATTCTTGTACATTCTTATTTACATAAGATACTTATACATTTAATTGATTCTTGTACATTCTTATTTACATAAGATACTTATACATTTAATTGATTCTTGTACATTCTTATTTACATAAGATACTTATACAATTAATTGATTCTTGTACATTCTTATTTACATAAGATACTTATACAATTAATTGATTCTTGTACATTCTTATTTACATAAGATACTTCTACAATTAATTGATTCTTGTACATTCTTATTTACATAAGATACTTCTACAATTAATTGATTCTTGTACATTCTTATTTACATAAGATACTTCTACAATTAATTGATTCTTGTACATTCTTATTTACATAAGATACTTCTACAATTAATTGATTCTTGTACATTCTTATTTACATAAGATACTTATACAATTAATTGATTCTTGTACATTCTTATTTACATAAGATACTTATACAATTAATTGATTCTTGTACATTCTTATTTACATAAGATACTTCTACAATTAATTGATTCTTGTACATTCTTATTTACATAAGATACTTATACAATTAATTGATTC
This sequence comes from Sepiola atlantica, assembly GCA_963556195.1. Classification (NCBI taxonomy): domain Eukaryota; kingdom Metazoa; phylum Mollusca; class Cephalopoda; order Sepiida; family Sepiolidae; genus Sepiola; species Sepiola atlantica. The sequence continues at coordinate 21,017,884 of OY744522.1, read as the reverse complement.
TTGTACATTCTTATTTACATAAGATACTTCTACAATTAATTGATTCTTGTACATTCTTATTTACATAAGATACTTCTACAATTAATTGATTCTTGTACATTCTTATTTACATAAGATACTTATACAATTAATTGATTCTTGTACATTCTTATTTACATAAGATACTTATACAATTAATTGATTCTTGTACATTCTTATTTACATAAGATACTTATACAATTAATTGATTCTTGTACATTCTTATTTACATAAGATACTTATACAATTAATTGATTCTTGTACATTCTTATTTACATAAGATACTTATACAATTAATTGATTCTTGTACATTCTTATTTACATAAGATACTTATACAATTAATTGATTCTTGTACATTCTTATTTACATAAGATACTTATACAATTAATTGATTCTTGTACATTCTTATTTACATAAGATACTTATACAATTAATTGATTCTTGTACATTCTTATTTACATAAGATACTTATACAATTAATTGATTCTTGTACATTCTTATTTACATAAGATACTTATACAATTAATTGATTCTTGTACATTCTTATTTACATAAGATACTTATACAATTAATTGATTCTTGTACATTCTTATTTACATAAGATACTTCTACAATTAATTGATTCTTGTACATTCTTATTTACATAAGATACTTATACAATTAATTGATTCTTGTACATTCTTATTTACATAAGATACTTATACAATTAATTGATTCTTGTACATTCTTATTTACATAAGATACTTATACAATTAATTGATTCTTGTACATTCTTATTTACATAAGATACTTATACAATTAATTGATTCTTGTACATTCTTATTTACATAAGATACTTATACAATTAATTGATTCTTGTACATTCTTATTTACATAAGATACTTATACAATTAATTGATTCTTGTACATTCTTATTTACATAAGATACTTATACAATTAATTGATTCTTGTACATTCTTATTTACATAAGATACTTATACAATTAATTGATTCTTGTACATTCTTATTTACATAAGATACTTATACAATTAATTGATTCTTGTACATTCTTATTTACATAAGATACTTATACAATTAATTGATTCTTGTACATTCTTATTTACATAAGATACTTATACAATTAATTGATTCTTGTACATTCTTATTTACATAAGATACTTATACAATTAATTGATTCTTGTACATTCTTATTTACATAAGATACTTATACAATTAATTGATTCTTGTACATTCTTATTTACATAAGATACTTATACAATTAATTGATTCTTGTACATTCTTATTTACATAAGATACTTATACAATTAATTGATTCTTGTACATTCTTATTTACATAAGATACTTATACAATTAATTGATTCTTGTACATTCTTATTTACATAAGATACTTATACAATTAATTGATTCTTGTACATTCTTATTTACATAAGATACTTATACAATTAATTGATTCTTGTACATTCTTATTTACATAAGATACTTATACAATTAATTGATTCTTGTACATTCTTATTTACATAAGATACTTATACAATTAATTGATTCTTGTACATTCTTATTTACATAAGATACTTATACAATTAATTGATTCTTGTACATTCTTATTTACATAAGATACTTATACAATTAATTGATTCTTGTACATTCTTATTTACATAAGATACTTATACAATTAATTGATTCTTGTACATTCTTATTTACATAAGATACTTATACAATTAATTGATTCTTGTACATTCTTATTTACATAAGATACTTATACAATTAATTGATTCTTGTACATTCTTATTTACATAAGATACTTATACAATTAATTGATTCTTGTACATTCTTATTTACATAAGATACTTATACAATTAATTGATTCTTGTACATTCTTATTTACATAAGATACTTATACAATTAATTGATTCTTGTACATTCTTATTTACATAAGATACTTATACAATTAATTGATTCTTGTACATTCTTATTTACATAAGATACTTATACAATTAATTGATTCTTGTACATTCTTATTTACATAAGATACTTATACAATTAATTGATTCTTGTACATTCTTATTTACATAAGATACTTATACAATTAATTGATTCTTGTACATTCTTATTTACATAAGATACTTATACAATTAATTGATTCTTGTACATTCTTATTTACATAAGATACTTATACAATTAATTGATTCTTGTACATTCTTATTTACATAAGATACTTATACAATTAATTGATTCTTGTACATTCTTATTTACATAAGATACTTATACAATTAATTGATTCTTGTACATTCTTATTTACATAAGATACTTATACAATTAATTGATTCTTGTACATTCTTATTTACATAAGATACTTATACAATTAATTGATTCTTGTACATTCTTATTTACATAAGATACTTATACAATTAATTGATTCTTGTACATTCTTATTTACATAAGATACTTATACAATTAATTGATTCTTGTACATTCTTATTTACATAAGATACTTATACAATTAATTGATTCTTGTACATTCTTATTTACATAAGATACTTATACAATTAATTGATTCTTGTACATTCTTATTTACATAAGATACTTATACAATTAATTGATTCTTGTACATTCTTATTTACATAAGATACTTATACAATTAATTGATTCTTGTACATTCTTATTTACATAAGATACTTATACAATTAATTGATTCTTGTACATTCTTATTTACATAAGATACTTATACAATTAATTGATTCTTGTACATTCTTATTTACATAAGATACTTATACAATTAATTGATTCTTGTACATTCTTATTTACATAAGATACTTATACAATTAATTGATTCTTGTACATTCTTATTTACATAAGATACTTATACAATTAATTGATTCTTGTACATTCTTATTTACATAAGATACTTATACAATTAATTGATTCTTGTACATTCTTATTTACATAAGATACTTATACAATTAATTGATTCTTGTACATTCTTATTTACATAAGATACTTATACAATTAATTGATTCTTGTACATTCTTATTTACATAAGATACTTATACAATTAATTGATTCTTGTACATTCTTATTTACATAAGATACTTATACAATTAATTGATTCTTGTACATTCTTATTTACATAAGATACTTATACAATTAATTGATTCTTGTACATTCTTATTTACATAAGATACTTATACAATTAATTGATTCTTGTACATTCTTATTTACATAAGATACTTATACAATTAATTGATTCTTGTACATTCTTATTTACATAAGATACTTATACAATTAATTGATTCTTGTACATTCTTATTTATATAAGATACTTATACAATTAATTGATTCTTGTACATTCTTATTTACATAAGATACTTATACAATTAATTGATTCTTGTACATTCTTATTTACATAAGATACTTATACAATTAATTGATTCTTGTACATTCTTATTTACATAAGATACTTATACAATTAATTGATTGTATAAGTATCTTATGTAAATAAGAATGTACAAGAATCAATTAATTGTATAAGTATCTTATGTAAATAAGAATGTACAAGAATCAATTAATTGTATAAGTATCTTATGTAAATAAGAATGTACAAGAATCAATTAATTGTATAAGTATCTGATGTAAATAAGAATGTACAAGAATCAATTAATTGTATAAGTATCTTATGTAAATAAGAATGTACAAGAATCAATTAATTGTATAACCATTTATAATCTTTTATATTATCATCTTTTGCATTTAAAAGCAACCGATGAAAAAATATTTAGGAAAGAATTGCTTTGAATGACAAAATAAATCATGGCGGCCTGGGCCTGTATTTTCTGTAAAAAAATGTTTTTTTATAAAAATGTTCTTATCTCAAAATCGACATAAAACGAACAAAATTTTCAATAGAAAAAAAAAAGTCTCTCAGTTGCTTTTTAAAAGAAGCTATGTGAATTGATTGGCCAGTCAGCCATGACTTTTAATTAGAAAAAACAAACAAACTCAGAAACTTTGAATGGGAGCAATGTGTGTACGTCACACTTCACTCACTGACTTTTCCAACCTAGAATGCATGATAAACGCTGTTCAAGTGATTAACATCCTTGACCCTGTTTCAAATTCACAAAGTTTTTTGCCTCAAAACAAGACAAATTCTTAATCTTAGGATTTGGTGAAAATTAACTTGTTGAAGGTATACAAAGTGAACAATTAAAACATATTAAAATACAAAGTGAACAATTAAAACAGACCTCAACTTCTTAATTTTCAGCAAGAATTAAATGACACTTTTGTATTAACTGGTTTATTGTGCTCAAAACATCATATCAAAACATGAGTCTTTGGCCGTTTTTTCTTTGTTCTAAAGCGTGTGTTTGAGATGACCTCCATTTGGCTCTGTACAATTTCAAATTTGTCCATGGCATCCTTACAAACTAACCGAGCTATGGCCTGACCTTCTTTCAGTTCTGTGATGGGTTTCTATGTATAGCTCTGTCTTTAAAGTAGCCCTAGAGAAAGAGATTTGAAAAGCTAAGGTCTGGGCTGTGAGTTGCTCACTCAAAACACAACCTCCAAAGTTTTCTTTCAGTCAATCCTGGGACAGGTTTGAGGTGTAAGTTCAGGCTCCATCTTGTTGTAACGAAAACTTTACAATAAGCGATGAATACAGAGTTGCAGTTCATTCTTGCAAACAGTGTTTCGGACTTTGCTGAACTGAATCTCTCACGCTATCGATCAGCTTAGCAAAGTAAGGATGTTGTGGAAACCAATGGTTGTAAGGCAATGGTAGCTTTGTTCAATGCGGATAGAGAAAAACTCCCTGGCATCTATTAGATACAATATGCTCTGCAAGAAAGTTGCGAGAGTTTAAGACGTTCGTCACGTCAGAACGACTCCCACCAACGCCCTCTGCCTGTAAATTTCATTCTTTGCAAACTTACTACCAGATTATGGAGTGAATGGGATGTGGTGATGAAATGGTGCCATTTGAGTGGGGGGGGGGAGGTAGAAGGGAGCAAACTTGTTCCAGTGATGACGGACAAAAGCCCTGCTCCAGATGCACTGATACAGATAATTCATTGCAACTGTTCAGAAGGATGCAATAACGTAAGGTGTACCTGCAGGAGGCATGGACTAGAATGTACAAGTGCATATGGACATTACCGAGACGGAAATTGTGACAATATAAAAATTAATCCAATGGAAGATGATGATGATGAGGAGTTAAAAGTTTTGAAAAAGTATTTTGACGTAAGTGAATCAGCGTGGATACAAGGGTAATGGGTGTAGGGGTACCCATTGATATTGTATAAGGGTTTATTTGGCATCAGTGGTAACCCTTTTCATGTGAAAGATTGACCCTGGATAAAAATCCAAGATGCGTTGATTTATCATGAAAACTGACCGAGTTAGTGCTTCACATGTAAATGGAAAATGACTTGTAAACCCAAAAAAGTCATATTCGAAATTTGAAACTTTCCCATACTCGGATCTTGTCCAATTTTTTGTATGTTATAGACTAGACCCAGCCATACATCAAACCACCACACAAACAAAATGTTGCAATTTTTTTGAGGTAGGGGTACTCTGGCAGTATATTGACCTGTCTACAAAGGATATCAGCGTATACACGATCTATACACATGCACATTACAGGAATGTAGTATTAAACCAACTCTAGAAGAAAAGAAAACTCTGACATTCATAATGTGGGAAACTCAGCTACTGGTGAAATTATGCAACGCTCGGAAAGGCACGAAAGTTTATGTTAACTGTTTGCAATTGAACGAGGTGAACAAGACTGGAGGTGAATTCTCTCTCAACAAATGTTGGTGACTGATCACCTGTTTTGAACAGCAGAGACCAAAAAGATGAAATACATTTTTTTTAAATACAAGATTCGTTTAGAGTTTCAGTTTTCAGCAATACTTCATGATCTGGACAAACAAAATAAAAACAAGTAAAGCATGAGTTATCTCTTCCTGCGATCACTACTCCTTGAATAATTGATCACAATTTTTGTTGGGTGGGGGTGTTCGAAATTTTTAAATATTTAAGAATTCATTGATTTACTGACTGGTTTATTTACAGTTTTTACCAACTAAAATAAAAAAAATAAAATCTTGTTGAAGATTTATATTTTACGTGAATTTGGTAGATAATAGCATACATTTATTAGTAAATTTTTATTTTTTAATTTGCTTTTTCAAAATAACAGATTAGGCAATCTATTTACGATTCTTTTAGTTTGGTTTGGTTTTATGAAATATCAATTTCTTTGCGATCATTTAATGCTAACACACAATCTATTGTCAATATACTAACAAAAGTATGCTCATATACTACACTGCCTCCCCCGAGTAGGAGGTAATGTCTGGGAGGATTGTCTCATGAGAACAGATACTGCACTACCCCCTAAAGGAGGAGATAATATCTGGGAGAATAGCATCATCACACCAGAACAGATACTACACTCCCCTCCCCCATGAATTGAGCATTGAAAGATAGTACATTAGTCTGAAATAGTATCGTAAACTAAATTGAGCATTAATAACAATAGTACAATTAATAGAAGTAATAGTATAGTTTCAGTTTCAAACAGATACCAAGTCCCCATTAGCTATATATATATATATATATATATAACTGGTGAGTCAGTCCAGCAGTCATATATATGACGAAGTTTATAACGAAGTAAGAGTTGCATAATCACTAACCACACTTCTTCTGACCCAACTTCATTGCTCAAATCTAGTGTAAAGGATAAATCCAAAGGGGTTGAAAGCAATCCTCGGATAAGCAAAAAACCGGTATTATTTTTTAGTTTTCCTTCTCCTAGACTAGGTACCCCGCCAAGGCTTGAGAATGTCGTTTACCCTACTATTTTAACCATAATTAGAGGTAAGAGAGATGGATTGATATTTTCCCCAAGGTTATAAGAGAAAGAGATTTTTTACAATCACTTCGAAACTTCGCGCACCTGGTATTCCCAAATGGTCACTCATCTATGTACTGAACAGGCTGACCGTTGCTCATCCGACAGGATACAATACATACACACTAAACGTTGCAATGATGGCTGGAAAAAAAAATTAAAAAATGAATAAAAATAAAATAAAAGCCTTCTAAATGGTTGGGCAGTTGATCAAATTATTGAATTTTATTGGTTTCTCTGAAGGAAAAGAAATTGGCCCGTTTGCAACGTTTTATTCATGATTGGTCTTTTCTTTATTCAATTGCTTGACCTTGGATCAAGTGGAGAGAGAGAGAGAGAGAGAGAGAGAGAGAGAGAGAGAGAGAGAGAGAGAGAGACGTATCCATTCAGTCTGCGTGTTAGCAATGAAAATGCTATTTCAAACTTAACTATGACAGAACAACAAAAAAACTATTTCAAATTTGAGTGACAGAACAACAAAAAAACTATTTCAAATTTGTGTGACGGATCAACAAAAAAACTATTTCAAATTTGTGTGACAGAACAACAAAAAAAACTATTTCAAATTTGTGTGACAGAACAACAAAAAAACTATTTCAAATTCGTGTGACAGAACAACAAAAAAACTATTTCAAATTTGTGTGACAGATCAACAAAAAAACTATTTCAAATTTGTGTGACAGAACAACAAAAAAACTATTTCAAATTTGTGTGACAGATCAACAAAAAAACTATTTCAAATTTGTGTGACAGAACAACAAAAAACTATTTCAAATTTATTTAACAGAACAACAAAAAAACTATTTCAAATTTGTGTGATAGATCAACAAAAAAACTATTTCAAATTTGTGTGACGGATCAACAAAAAAACTATTTCAAATTTATGTGACAGATCAACAAAAAAACTATTTCAAATTTGTGTGACAGATCAACAAAAAAACTATTTCAAATTTGTGTGACAGATCAACAAAAAAGACATTTCGACTGTAAGCTTGACAAACCAACAAAAAATGCAGTTTAAAATTTAAGAGTGACAGATAAAGAAAATTAATTTTCAAAATTTGTCACCAACAAAAAATCCGTTTAGTTTGGTTGTTTCTTAGCAATGAAAACGCTATTTCAAACTTAGCCATGACCAACCAACAAAATTTTGATTTCAAACTTTAGTATGAGAGACAGAATGACGGACAGAGCCTCTTAAATGAATGCTTGGACTCATCTGAAAAAAAAATGCACCTAAGCAATCTGCACATTCAGCAATTAAGGTGCGATTTCAAACAGAAGCGGAGTAGATGGACGGACAGACAGACAGTCGCCTTTTGTAGTGATATATAGATGTATCTCAAAAGCGCATCTCCCTCGAATACGAGCTAGTTTTCTGTAAAAGGATGGAGAACAGAGAAATTGAAAATTTTGTTGGCATATATCCAAGCAGCCTCTAACGGCAACAAAAAAGAAAGACCAAACAAAAATGGACTCATTTAAACACCTTTCAATGAGGACATGTGATACGACTTTTGGGCTCTTACATGCTGGGAGCAGACACAAACAAAAAAAAAATGCTCCCTTAGCTCTCCTCTCTATTTAGAGTTCAGGTATCCATGTTAGAGAATAAGGGGGGGGGGGGTGACTGATAAATACAAAGCTGTGATTGGCCAAGCAGATCATGTGATGTGTTTGGTAAAGGGGATGTTGACATAGTGAGTGAGTTAAGCAGTTGGTGAGCCACAATGCTAGATAACGGGTGGCCATCTATATCCCATGATCATCTGGGAAAATGGAATGAATAAGGAAAGATCCAAGAAACATTGGAAACCACCAACAGGCCACTAATTGATTGTTGAATTGAGTTAATAAATTAATATTTTAAATCGGTAGTGATTATCCCAAAGGAGATGCTAGCCACAAAGATGACATCATCCAAGATGGTGACACGGTACAAGTGTGGGATCAAAATAAAGCGATTAATATGTTCACAGAAAAAGAAGCGGCCTAAAAGGTACGCCCAACCCTGAAGCTGGAACAGTAATTGAATAGTTTTAGTTTCCTTGGCTTTTTTCTATTTGTTAGAAAAAAGCCTCATGCATCAGGCACTGGTGACATTAGTTCAATGGGAGGGGTCTTGTGTAGTCCAGATGGCATCCGGGTGTTATGAAAATATAGTAACTCCGTGTCATGTTTCTTCTTCGCTGCAGTGAGGGAAATCTCATGTTTCCAAAATGCCGATATGGCGTCCATAGCTGCACACAAACTCCACCCTCTCAAACAAAACATGTAATTTTGACTGCATGGGACAATAGACTTATTTAATGAATGCTGCTTTGTGTAGAGCATAAGAAAATGTGTATTATTTAGTACTTGGTGCTAAAGTGGTTGGTATTTTTACTGAATAATATATATACTATTATTGTTAGTGCTATTATCATTAATCCCCAAATTGTGTTAAATTCTATATTTATTTATGCTTTCTTCTGATGAAAAACATTCTGGAGTAAAAAAGGTTCATTCAAATTTCTTTCTAAAACGCATCCCACTTACGGCCCAAAGCAGACAGATTAGAGGTTGCATGGTTGATCTAATGGATACTGTCGCAGACTATGGAATCGGCTATTTATGAATTCAAATCAAATCAGATCTATTGTGCTCAATTATACTCTAAAACTGTTGGGAAATTTATGAACTTGCAATTTCACCTTATGAGTAAAATAGCAACTTGGGTTTAATGAATCATATACAATAGGTATTGTACTTGTGCATTATATCAGTCCCAAATGGACAAACTAAAATGATTAAAGCACCATAAACACAAGTTCAAAGAGAAAACAAAAATTGCATTATTTGTGATGTGGCATAAAAATGTTAGTTTTATACAACCTACAACTGTCTTTCCCCATCAGAAATGACGTCATGCTCTTTTTATTGCTTCTGTTTTTTGGAACAGTCTTGCAGACCGCAGAGCAACAAGCTCATCAGACGGAAGTTGATAGTGCCCAGGAACCAATCCAATGGTTGGCTTACCAAAGTCATCAAGACCATGTTTTCACTTTGAACTGGGAAACTTCAAATTGAAGGAGATCGAATAGTTTATTAGAAAATCAAGATCAAAGTCGAACATCTCAACCGCCTCAGCACGAAGTAGGCATAACTCACAAATAGAACGTGGGGGGATCCGCGATTGTTGTCTGTCGTGACGAGAGAAGCCAAAACGGCAGCCAACAATGGTCATTATATGATGATATGCCCCTTCATATCTGAACATGCTTTCTTTACATAGCTGGAATCTGGTAGCCGGAAACATGGCAAAACCACGTTGATCCCTTTTTTTAAGTTTGAATCACGTCATTGATAGATTTCTTAATATTGAGCTTTTTCATCTATCCCGCAAAGTTACTCAAAGGATGAACTTGGCCTTTTGGCTAAGATCAAAGTGTAGTATCTGTTCCGATGGATACTGCACCCCATAGACTGGTATTGTCTTGGCTTTCGGGGCTTGATTTACGCCGGTCTATGGATCTGTCCTGTGCAGTTCTAGGAGGTGCACCCTCCCAGGCTTCGCCTCCCCTCTTTGGGGAGGAGTAAGTTTATTGCTTACTGCCTGAGGCACCCCTACCGGGGAATGCCGATGGGGCTGCCCAGGCACTTTTAAATCCCACTTTCCCGACCCGACCTTGGGTCACATCTTACTTGTGAGAGTAAGATAAAAACTGGCCTTGTGCCTAACTCCTGGAGAGGAGTAAATCAATACTCAAAGGATAACTCTTAAACATTTCATTTCAAAGACATTGAGAGTCCTCTCAGACTCTGCCAATATAGTTCATGTTCCACTTGCACATACAGCAATAAGAAACTCTCAATGCATTGTAACGTAACTTCAGAGGTGTTGATATGTCCTTCCTGCTCCATATATTTTCTTTTAGACGTCTAAATGCAGAAGTTGCTATTCCTAAACTTCTGCTAATGTCAGATGAGGATCCTGGAACCACTGAGCCAAGAAACATAAAATCGTCGAATTTTTTCCGATCGTTTTGTTGTCTATTTAAGAGAAAGATGCTATTAAATATCAATAGATTTAGACTACAATAATGCATACACATAATGAACACTGTATGTTTTTATTTTTATTTTCTCATGATTAAGTTGATTCATGTGCATGTTTAATCAATGAATCATTCGCGACAAACTTGGACAGAAAGATGAAGACAAAGAATAACATTATTTGAATAAAGTTTGTTAACAAAATTAAATCGAACAACTTTTATTATTAATTTCACTTAGGAAAAAAAAAACAGTTATCATCTTGTTTACAATACTAATATTTCGAGTTAGCTTCTGCTGATGAGTACATTCACTTGGATATATACTGAATTCTCTCTTTTAATCTTAGACATAATATCTATATTGAAATGAACATAAAGCATGTTATTATATTAGAGGTTATAATAAAAGGGAAAATCTATTATCTTTGTACATATATTAAGTTGTTACACACGAACTGTCATTTTTTGCAATCGAAGTTGTAGGAATAAATAAAAACTTAGTTGTTTAAACATTCACGTGAATCGATACCATTTTTCGAATGATCAAATTAAGACAAGATCCCGGATCTATAGAAATCTTTAGATTTAGTGGTTAGAAATAGCGTAACCCAATTATGTCTTCTCTTTTGTAAAATCTGTTATTGCAGACGAACAGTGATGCTTCGATTTATCTACTTTAGACCAACGTGTCCACAACATATTAAGTAAATATACTCAACCAACATCTTAGAACTTTCTTACACAGTTTCATTTTTAATCTGTTTGTTTAAACTTGATGGACATATGTAGAAATGGATTCAGACGTCCGTCCGTAGTCATTTTCAATTGCAACACAAAGAAACTTTCACTGATCACGATGTTGTATAAAACTGATCCGTCATTAATGGAACCTTGAAGAATGTTTGGAAAACCAAAATCATAAACACCATGCATTAAACAGCTTGAATTTTCCGAAGTTGGTCCGAGTGACTTGGATAGAACTGAACAGAATATACAGCATGCTCTTCTCGGACTTTACCCCGATCACTGCCGACATCCCCACTTACATCTTTTTGAGCACGTTATCGAGGTGCATCAGTAAACCAAATTTCAACTCAGTAGCTGTTTATTTGAAAAGGTTATTGGTATATAATTCATAATGATCGGTTAATTAGTTTAGGAGTGAATCCTGTACATACAAATATCTAAACATTCCTAACTCTCTCTCTCTCTCATATATATATATATATATAAACTTCTTTGTAATATAGCAGTAAAAATTCCAACAGAATGCTCGGTTAATTAAGAATTAAAGTTAAAAATTAAGAGTAATATTTATTTATTTTGGTACAGAAAAATTAGTACAACATTCGTACCGGCGGTTTCAAGCACAGAAAGACTTAGCCATCCGGCTCTTTTCTGAAGAGAGCCGGATGGCTAAGTCGTTTTGTGCTTGAAACCGACGGTACGAATGTTGTACTAATTTTTCTGTACCAAAGTAAATAAATAAATATAAACCAGGTGAGGTGCCGGTCGTGACTTGGATTGCACGCTCTAATGTCACTACTTTAGACCATTGTGTCCACAACATGTTGAGTAAATATACTCAATCAACACGTTATAACTTTCTTACAGTTTAGTTTTCAATCTGTTTGTTTAAACTTGATGCACATATTTAGAATCTGGTTATTAGTTCCACAACCAACACCACGAAGCAGCTGGCACTGATCAAAATGCTGTGTAAAGTTGATCCTATGAGAAGTTAAATCCTCCAAAATGAAGAATTCCAAGCCACAAACGGCAAGCAGTAAACATCTTACTTGCTGTATGAAGTCTGAATTCTCTCAAGTTGGTCCGAGTAACGCGGATAGAACTGGGTAGAATACACTGCATGTTCTTCTCAGATTTGAGGTTTCCCCACTAGAAATCAAACCCTTAAAATAAAAATGAACTTCATCATCATTAACAAAATGCGATTATCATTTGCCTCAACAATTACTTTCTCCGACTGACCGCCTGGTTACTGTTGGCATCCCCATCTACATCATTTTGTGCATCTGTAAACCAAATTTCAACTGTGTAGCTGTTCAGCCGATACAGTTCTGCTTGTACACACACACACACACTTTATTGATTTAGATGTAAAGCTCATAATACATAAATAGATGATAAATCGATTCCTGTTGAATCAATAAGCTTTTCCCATTGATCCAATAATGACAAGCTCCCACACATCTATAGAAATCTTTAGATGAAGCGGTCAGTTGAATTGTCTTCTCTATTGATAAACATCTTGTTGTTTATGATGCTTAAATAGGTGGTAATCTGTCGGTGAAACATTAGAGGAATATGAGCGATGGCATCTGATTTCATATCCTACTTAATCAAAGCTTAGCTTCAGTAACCTGAGAGGCAGAAAATGAATAAACTTCAAAACGATTCAGTTTTGGGGTTTTATTAAGTTCATGTGGAACCCATTTTTCTCAGTTTCTTTACTTTGAGATGACATTATGCTCCGATGAATTGGATACTCTAGTGCCCTCTCGATGTAAATTCACTAGACCAACTCGACAATCAACTAAATCCCATCCATTCACTGTGGAGGTCCCCATATACCGGAGAGCTTTCTACTCAAATAGCTTCTTTCCTCATGCTGCTGGCATCTGGAACTCCCTCCTTGCCCCCTGTTTTGACATGCAAAAATTTAAAATTAATGTAAATAGACATCTCACTGCGCAGATCCCAGTTTAGCTGAGGATGTTACTCAACAAATTTACCAAAGTTTATTAAAATCATGGAATTCTCTGAGTAAAAAACATTTTTTTTAATTAACGCCCCCCTCCTTCCAATTAATTGCTGTCCAGAGGGCGGGTAGGTTTTGCTAGTATATATATATATATATAAAGCTACAACTCACCGAACAAGTTCTAACATTATACCTGGTTTCATATCCCTCAGAGACAATTGTCAAATGTTGCTTTTGCTGTGATTCCTGTTTTTGTTTGAATTATTTTAACCATTATTTCAACGCAATAATTCAAGATGGCGCATATGTCAGGAGGTGATGTAATATTCCATGTGGAAAAATATCCCCTTCTTCATTTTATATTTTTTTAAAAACTTTTTAATATACACTTATCACTATTATCGATGCGGCAGGTGTGCGCCTCCCCCGTGGCGCAGATCTTACGAGTCATGTTAGTATATTCCTACCCATTTAAATAGACGGACTTTGTTGCATGACTTGCATAATTTCCCTTGGTCGTACTACCACATGAGAACCCATGTGAAGCCTTAACAAGAGTTAGCTGTAAGGGTGACAGCCAATCTAGATCCCAGACAGAATGATTATGGATGTCATCTTTGCAACAGGCATTGCAAATCACTTGCTCGCTTCAGGAGCCACTGTTGTTCTCATCACAGCTAAACTAAACATTTTGCCAGTGATGCTTGTACACGTCTAACAAGTTGACATCCAGCATATATCAACCACAATAATATGCGTTGTGTCTCCATTGCAATATATACAGGGTGGTGCAAAAGTCGCGCATTGGTTTGTTTAGGTGATAGAAACTACAACATTTCAACTAATTTACTAGGCTTTTCTGATAAATAATACATTTACTTGGTAATTTTGTTGCAGTACGTTTTAAAAATAATATCCTTTTAAATGGGCACCATTTTCGGCCTCACAAAGACGGGCTCTAGTTAGGGCATTTTCCATTACAGTCCTTAGAATAACTGGCTCTAGTTCTTGGATTTCATGTCTGATATTGTTTTTAAGCTTCTTGAATCGTTGTAGGCTTGTTCACATATGCCCTTTCTGTAAGATAACCACAAAGGGAAAGGTCAGGGGCTGTTAAATCCGGTGAACGTGAAGGCCAGTTAAAATCAGAAAATCTGCTAATTAAGCGCTCGCCAAACAATCCCCTTAAGAGCGCCATACTTTGTCGGGCAGTGTGGGCAGTAGCTCCATCTTGTTGGAACCACATTTCTTGGTTGTCCTGAACAGCTGGCCTTAAAAAATTTCAATCATTTGTTGATATCGCTGTGCAGTTATCGTCACAGCGACACCTTCTTCGTCTTCAAAGAAATATGGACAAATCACTCTTTCCGAGGTAACATAACACCATACGGTACATTTTAGTGGATGTAATTCACGCTGATGATGGATTTTCAATGGCCCGCATTCTGCAGTTTTGCTTATTTACGAACCCGTTCAGATGAAAATGTGCTTCGTCGCTCATTTTCAGCTTATGGATGAACTCATTTTGTTCTCTGGCTAATTGCTGAATGTGAACAGCATAAGCTACGCGTGATTGCAAATCTGTGGGTTGTAATGCCTGTACCAATTGAATTTTGTATGGATACAGATGCAATTCACGCAAAATTCTTTGAAGTGACCTTCTGGACATCCCAATCTGAGTGGTTCGTCTTCGAGTTAAGGTGTCTGGATTTTCAGCAATGCTATCCTCAATGAGTGCTACATTTTCCGCTGTCCGTACTGAACGTGGTTTGCCAGATTGTGGAAGATCACTGACTGAACCCTGCTGCCGAAACCGGGCCACAAGACGATCAATTGTGGTCTGACTAGGAGATTGTCTGACATTATAATGCCGACGATAGGCTCTTTGGGTTAAGGTTATTGAACGATGGTTTCCGAAGTTCAATCGTTTTGGTTCGTTGTTCAGTGCTATATTTTTCCATGATAAATTATCAATGTTTATATCTGTAATATTCTGAAAAATAAGGAGAAAATTTTATTAAATGTGAAAGTTGTTACTGATTCCAACTAATGCGTGACTTTTGCGCCACCCTGTATATATATATATATTTAAATGAATAAATGCGAAAATCTTTTTTCATTTATCACTCCTATATTACCATCAAAACGGCTCACTGTTAAATCGATAATACAACACAATACTTTGAAATACGGTATGTATAGTACTGATGAAAGACCCACAGACATTCATATATCTGTCGAGTTTGCATAACTACTTTTTAAACATTCTATAATAAATTAATGTTTGGTGTTATTGATTTGTAATTTTATTGTGTTATTTTTTCTATATATCTGCAATAGTTTTGTCGATATTAACAGTATTTAATTAAAGTAATTTAATAAAAACATAGGATATGTTACGAAAATCTTTCTTAAAATATACTCCTTAATTATCAAGAGGGATAATTTAAATGAAGCTAATATGTCCTAGCTAGCTAGAAAGATACACCAATGATGCATAAGAGTTCAGAGAGGGGGAAGTGACTGCTCTCTTTCTCTCTGTGGAAAGGACTCTAACAAACAAAACAGAAAATTTGAAGTCGTTCTCAACTCCATCACTCGGGCGAATTGATTTTTTAAAATTTTATTTCTTTTGTCTTAATTTAAATATAAATAAGTTTATCAAAATTATGAAAACGTTAATATTTATCTATTTATACGAATAAATGCTAAAGTTTTAGTCTCGTGTTTACGAGAAACTTATGAATGAAATGTTTATTATTTTAAATGTTGGTTTCAAGTTGCTAACTTTGGGAAGCGGTAGCGAGCTGGCAAAGCTCCCTAGTACATAACACTAAGGGGGGGGGGGGGTAATTCAGGAGTAGCTGATTAGAAGTATGATATAAAAATTGAGGATTGTTTGTTGTTACTTGATGTAAATAAACAATACACGGCCATCAGAACAAAAACTCATTTTGAAGAGTTTGATGTAACTAGTTCATTGTTTAAAGGGGAATAAATTTTATAGGCATGTAAAAAGTTTTCATATTTTTTTAATGGTTGATTTAGTTGTTTGAAAAGTGTAACATTCCACAGTTTGACAGAACGGGTACTTATTTCTAAATATATTATAATTAAATATTATTTATTTATCTATAGACAAGCTTGTTTCGTCTTTTTGAAGACTCTTCAATATAGATTAAAAAAAACTAAACTGGCTTACTGCTAACGGGTTCAAACAAGCAAGAAAAAGACTTTGATGAGACAAAAGTATGTCAAAAGATTTGTTTTATATGTGTGTGCGTAGGCGACGTAAACCATCCGGTGATGGGAAATAAAGAAAACCAAAGTTTTTCCATATACGTTCTGTTCTTTGTCATTTTTGTTGGATCTTACCGGGTACCCCGAAAGAACGGGTAATGCAACATATATATATCACATATTGTTTACTTATTAATATGTTTTATTATTCTAAAGTAAACATTTTAATTTGAAAGGGCCAAATGGGGTTTTAATTATTTGACTATGATTCAAACGTTTGTCCTGTCTCCTGAATACATTTGCTTATTATTCTGATAATCTCTCCGTAACTGCTGACTATCATTAAGCAATAATAAAAATAGATCAATAAGAGAATGAGTAACATGTTGTGTGGGAGAGAGAGTTTAATCAATGACTTTGCTTAACATTTAGGCAGGATTGATTGACTGAATATGTCACAGTACATTATTAAAACTTTCACAAGATCTTTGATAAAATTCAAAATAAAATGAGTACATTCGTTGCAATACTGATCTGCTAATGACATTTTTTAATTATAAAAAAAAGCAGCAATGTTTTTTTCTTATAATATTAGTCTACAAAGGAAATCATTTTTGTAACATTCGTCTACAAAGGAAATCATTTTTGTAACATTCGTCTACAAAGGAAATCATTTTTGTAACATTCGTCTACAAAGGAGATAATTGTTTTTTATAAAAAGACAAATCCTTTTTGATTATATTTAAAATAAACTTATCCAGTTTTGTTTTGCAGGTCTACTACTATTTCTCAGGGTATAGAACAACTTTGATAATAGCTTTCTATCTCTGTATCAACTTTTCGACTTGCAAATTTGTTGATCAGCCATAATTAAACAAGTGAGTGAGGTGCTCGTATACCAACACCCAGAGTTTCTCTTCAATGTAAATAGTTTCATTCTTTTGTTGTACATAAATTATTTTATCTCCCAACTCCTCACTGCATATTGTAATATATGTAGTAGGTTATTCATTGGCGATTTTGTTATGGTGAATAAATGTTTATAACTGTTGTTTTGGTGATGGATGAATAGGGCTAGTTAAGTTAGTTAAAACTAACTGGCCTTTTTTCACGCCCTCTTTTTTCGTCCATGTGCGACATTTTGTATTTTTTATGCAAATAAATAATATCTCTGTATCCTCCTTTGGTTTTAATTTCAAATACCAGACAAAAGCAACCCGACTTTTGGTTATATGGGCCAAAGTATTCGTCTGCAGAAGCAAGCATTAAAAAATATGTAGGGAGAAGCTTTTAAATGTGTATTTATGCAGCTTCGTTAATTTATTTTGAAGGCCTCCTTTGGTGGACACTATTTGCACCCTATATAATAAGCAAATAATACATAAGCTTAGCAATGAACAATTTCTGTGTTGCTGTTGATAACTGTTGAGAAGGTTCCGCAGTGCAAGCGAGACTTGAAAGGCGGCGGTTTCAGAAACGCGGAGTGCTTGGTGATCGGAGTATTGAAGTACCGGAAGAATGGGAGTTTACCGATGTTTATGGCACTGATAAAGCTTTATTGGCTATGGTACCCAAGCCCATCTTGCTGTTAGGCTTTTGTGTCTGCTGACTAAAAATGCGACTGATAAGTTGGTACTGTGAAGGAATCCCCTTGACAAACAGACAATTGGAAGTGCTTGTGGAACAATTGCTGCATTTCACGCTCTGATAGATAATTCAGAGCAAATTGCTTTCCAATCAGATGTATATATGAACGAGTTTCTTGCGGAAACCAAGTCTGTAACCTCAGCAAGAAAGACTTTCTGTGTCGCTGTTTATTTTGCTGTAAAAGGTTTAATAAAAACATGTATGACAAGTTGCAAGCTATTAAATCTACCAGTAGATAATCCAGAGAATGGTAAATCTAGAAAGGAAACGTGACAATAAAATAGCCAAAATGATTTTTTCACGAATTCAGTTTTAATTCCATCTTTTTACTTATCAATAAAGATTATCTTTTTGAAGTCGGTAAATAAATATTAAACTCAATATTTTCAATTTTACTGACTAAAATTAAAACAAAATCTAATAACAAAACTTCTTTTTATGTTCATTTGTAAAAGAAGGCAATACTAGGTCAATAAAAAACTACTTTTACATTTGTAAAAGGAGGCAATACTAGGTCAATAAAAATATCCTTTTACATTTGTAAAAGGAGGCAATACTAGGTCAATAAAAAATATCCTTTTACATTTGTAAAAGGAGGCAATACTAGGTCAATAAAAAACTACTTTTACATTTGTAAAAGGAGGCAATACTAGGTCAATAAAAAATATCCTTTTACATTTGTAAAAGGAGGCAATACTAGGTCAATAAAAAATATCCTTTTACATTTGTAAAAGGAGGCAATACTAGGTCAATAAAAATATCCTTTTACATTTGTAAAAGGAGGCAATACTAGGTCAATAAAAAATATCCTTTTACATTTGTAAATGGAGGCAATACTAGGTCAATAAAAAATATACATGACTTGACTTACATAAGCCAACTTGTGTGTTGGTAAGGCGACCAATAATAACGACAAAAACAAAGTTTCATTTTTTAAAATCGAATTTATTTGTCTGTAAAATGCAACTCTCCTTCCAATGACAATTTGTAAAAATCACAACATTCTTTGGATTCACAATAAATTAAAAAAAAGATTATCACATCAGAAATTTGCATTTCAAACTAAACCCAATCAATCTCACATTCATTCGTTTCTTCCTCATTTCAGTATTTCATTCATCACAAGAACAAAAATTGTATTGTATATGGTGTTAATATTTTGTTTATGTGGATGTATATGTATGCATAATTCTTAATATATTGTCGTATTGTGTGACCTCGTGTGAATGTGTCCGAATCATAAACCGAATGTTAAATGGTAATATTCCATTCAGCCGATACTAAAGAACCTCTGAATTCATACTGTTCCAATTGTTTTTTTGCATCACAAAGTTTCATTAAAACAAATCTTTATTCAAAATAATTTATTTTGTAATGATAACACTTCATATACTGCGATCAACAACTACATGTCATAAACGATCCTTAATGTTTAGCCATAAAAAGGTGGTTTTCTAATATATTGCTGGTCGTGAATATGCCTCTAGCGTTAGTCTCTGCTAGCCTACAAAAATATTTCTTCAATATCGAATAACATAAGACAAAACATACTTCTAAAGCAACTGTAATACAATGAAAACCAATGCAGTACCGTAAATAAAGGATTGAGTCTACACTAATGATTCCCAACCATTTTCGAATGATGATGATTCCCACCTAGTTTAAAGTTTACCACACTTTTTTTGTGATCCCCACCCGGAACTTAGGCAAATCTTGAACGAATGTAAAAATGTTATAACAAGAACTGAAATTTTTTTTGAAAAAAAAAACAAAAAAAAAAAAACACAAAATAAAAATGTTCAAACTTGAAAGAGCGAAGATATTTTTACGTCTTACTGAGTACGTACACGCAGTGAATTGCTGGACACAGCTAACACAGAGACTTATCCTTCCATTCTTTTTTTTGTTCCCTACAGTGTTTACTTAAATATTCTAACCCTACTAATCCCTAACCACCACTGATACACAACAGCATTGAGAACATAATAATTGATTAAGTCTGCTTGCAAAACATAGTTTACTTTAAACAAAACCACACAATCGCTTTGAAAATTTGTCCACTATTTATAATATTTGCATATATGCACAATTGTTCTAAATAGTAAACAAGTAAATGGTAGTTTAGGTATAGACCACATGGGGACATTTTGGAACAAAGTTATGGCAGTCCGAGAAACAAAGTAAGCTCCCATGTTTAAAAAAAAACAACATAAGAACAATTGATTTTGAGGTGAAAAATCGGTCTTAAAATGTTGTTCACTTACCTATAAGTATATATGGTAAGTTATTTGTTTTTATATTATGGATTTCCATAAATATGCACACGTTAAACAATGATAGATAAATTTTTTACATCTTGGTATACTCTTAAGGATTTAAAAAAAAATGTTATTAAAATAGGGGTGGGACGTAATGGGTGAAAATTTCAGATTCATGCGAGTAGTATTTTTTTGTGTTCATTTATACATAAATAACACTAAACAATCAAACATTTTGAAAATTTTGCAAAATTCAGAAGGTGCAGGCTAAAAATAGCCGTTAGGGCTCCACGGGACTCAAAATCCATCATTTTTCGGTGAAAAAGTGGTTTCATGCGACATTGCAGGTCCTAAAACATCGCTAAAAGCTATGAATGTATATAGATGGTTTAATCTGATATAGTACTTTAATTTAGGACCAATTTCAGGCTGTGAAAGGGTTTTCATGAATGTGGAATAGCCAAAATCTAGTGGCCTGCACCTTCTGAATTTTGCAAAATTTTCAAAATGTTTTATTGTTTAGTGTTATTTATGTATAAATGAACACAAAAAATACTACTCGCATGATTCTGAAATTTTCACCCATTACGTCCCACCCCTAATTAAAGTGTAAAAAGACTTGTTTTTAAGGAATTTAGCGAAGAAAATGTCAAAGAATTCATAGAATCTCAAGTTGTCAAAGTAAATAAGGATTGAGCCAATCTATTGAAAAGTTATTTTATTGAGCATACTTTCTTGGTTTGAAACTCACTTTAAATCTGGTGGTTAAATTGTGTTATTGAGAAAACAATTGCAAACTCTACAGACATTTATTTATAGAAATCGGATTTTTTTTTTTTGCGGGGGAGGGAGGGGTGTATGAAAGTCCCTAATAACATGTTGTTGAAACAGCATTCACTTGGGTCGGGTTGAGCAGGTTTCTTCCCTAGGCTAGAGAACATCCCAAACAATGGCAACCCTAAGAGCTCATCCAAGTCCTCCTTAATGGTTATTGTCCAGATTCTCAGCTGTCCACAGACATTCTTACAGCACACAAGTAGAGAGGATTACGTTGCAAATGAGCTGCATGCTCAAACCATCGAAAACATCTAATAACATAATCCTCTATGCTTAAAATGCTCTCCTACCTAATATTTTTCACTTGTTCTTTTTTTTGTTCCTTTTTTTGCTGCACACAATTTTATTCTTCTATGTAACACATTCACAGACACGTGTTTTAAAATCACTTATTCAAATGTATATTTTATATTCTTCGTAGTATTAGACTGGGATCGTCTTCAGAAGAGATAGCTCAAATAACCTATCTGTAAGCATAAAATTCTGATTTTCATCCATAAATGTCTGATGGAGGAAAATGAGCTGCTGCTGTTTTTTTTTTAGCCAATCAGCATCATTTCCTGGTTGTATTGTTTTAATTTAATTATTCATTGTTTTAAAATTTATGAAAGTCAACTTTTTCTAAGTTTAAATTCTTAGATTAGATAAATAAGTTCTCAACTCTGAAAGAAATCACCCCAAAAGGAATTCAAAATAAAATATCGAAGTTTGGAGCACAGTTTGAAAGCAACTCTACACCAATAATAATGCAAAAAGAATAATAAATAAAAAGAAGCGAAATCTATTAAAAAAAAAAACAAAAAAATACTATAAATAAAGTTTTAATTTAATTAAATACTCCTTTCGTATTTGCTGATATTTCTGAGATGAAGTTATTGTGTTATTTACTTATTTATGTGTTTATTTGTTTTGGAATACAACATTGGTTGAAACATGTAAATGACATTCCTGTTCTTTTTAGGAAATACATAATCTCAAACTTTAAAAACCATTTCCGCCAAAACTCTTATTCTGTCATCTCACGATAATACCTATATAAAAAAGAAACTTACCTACAACTTTACAAATATATGGTTCATTTTCACTTTATGAAGAATGGAGCAAGCCAGCTAGTTTTCCACCTTTCATTAGATTTTTCCATCCCATTATTTTAATATCCATGTTTAAGATGAATGCGGTACTCTGTGAGGATTCATTAATTTGGGAATAAGAGATTTCTTGTAGGTGATCGTCAACGTTTGGTTTACTGTGAGAAGGTCGGCATGTCAATCATCGTTGGGTCATTTTAACATTTTATATTTTGTTTGTAGGCGTATATTTTGTAAACAAAAATCTGTAAACGATAGTTTCTATTTAACCCATAGTTGGGTCTCTGGCAGGTACTACCACTCCTCTGGGTCAGAGTGGACCTGGGAGTAATGGTAACTACTAAAGAAGGCGTTGTAATATACTTACATGGGATTTGTATTTATTTTTGAAAACATGTTCTTAATTTTTTTTTGTTGCAATTTCCTTTCACTTGGCTGAGCAAAAATTGTACCTTAGAAAAAGGTAAGCAAATAAAATAAAACGAAAAGATATCGGATTTTTTTTTCTTTATCAAATTGTTATAGGAGGAATGGTTTTTTTTTTCAACCCCCCCCCCTCTTCTTTTTCAGAGAATAATCATCATCACTGTCTTATCCAACAAATTAAGCTTGTAACAGCCCTTTTTTTCTGGATTAAATTTTCTTTTTTAAATGAAGATATCCGATTGAGATATATACAACAATGTAGTTCTCTTTTATGGATAGACATGATGCTGAATGTAGAGAAGAGTTATGTGCGGGGGGAGGTTGTAGGCTTTATTTTACATATGATTCAATGAACGAAAGGAAAAAAAAAAAAGGAGAGTTCCATTTGTTCAAGGACAGGAAGAGTTTATTTTTCTTGGACAAATATGGTTGCTTTGATTGAAGACAAAAGACGTAAAAAGATTGGCCGTCACAGCTTATTATCAGAGTGTAGTATGCTTCTCGGTCCTAGACAGCCATCCTCTCGGGCATTACCTTCTCTTTTGAGAGGAGGAATTGGTTTATTGCGTTTATAAAGGGAGAATGCCTACAGGTCCGATCACTGCAAATTTGGGGGTGAGCTAGATTCGCCACAATAAACTGGTGTCACATCTAAACTTGCTGCAGTGGGAGGCAGGTAAATAACTGGGGTTTATTTCGCATATGAATGAACAAGTAGAAAATCCTCGTTTGTCTCTTCAGTCAAGGCAGTCATATTTGTTCAAGGGGAAGTAACTCTTTTTGAATTAATGGGACGTTTCTTCCCCGATTCCTTCCCCCCTTTCACTAACTCATATGAAAAATGAAACCTATTAACAGGAGTTGATAAGTCTTGATTTAATAGTTGTATTCACTCGTCACCTCCATCCATCAGAGGCAGATTGGGGGATATCAAGAAAATATCTTATCTTATCATAATAGAGATTTGGTATCTGTAACTAAAATTATATCACAATTTTCTTAAGTTATTAAGTCGTATTCTCATTCTCATTCTTATTTAAAATCTAAAAAATGACGAATTAGTCTTCATGTGGTTGACCATACCTATGTTACACTAATTCCATTTCTATATATTTTAAATATGCAATAATTCAGTTTAGGTTGAACGCTCCACTGTTAGTAAGATGCAGAATTATATTACGCTTACTAGCAAAATGTATTTGCCCATATGAGGGCATATTTTTGTTAGTTTATGATTTTGACAAGACCAGTTTAGGGGGGGATTTGGGTGATGCAAACCTTAAAATCTTTTGGGGCCATATGAATGTTGGTGGAATTAGAATTTTATCTCGGGTCAATATCAAGTACTTGACCCCATTTGATATTTTAGCGATTGATTCAACACCTAAAATAGACTTATTTAAAAGACATCAAAATTAGATATACAAACATCTACAATGAATTTAGATTTTAGTAGATTTCTTTCTTTCTTTTTTTTTTTTTTTGTAGCACATGGAACTACTTGTAGAGCGGCTAATCAAGTGATCAGCTTTCAGAGACGCTGACCCACAGCGATTTTTACCCAGTTGTCTGATGGCCCAATCCACCCCTGATCGCTATACAGAGACTAATCCCCCTCCCCCTCAGATTTTCAGCTTAATAATAATAAAAAAAAATTATAAAAATGATTATAAGATACATACTTATATAAATTTATATTATACTGACCACTGTCAGTATGAGCCAAACTGTAAACAGCCATCTTTATTTTTACGTGGCTGGCAGAGGGGAGTGAATAATAATGAAAAAAAATCTTACAGCTTTGATATACTTGCTCAAGGTATAGATGCTCGTCACACTATGCACGGAGTCAAACATTTTACTTATCTTTTTATTTTTTAAGAGTGTATGTGAAGATGCTTCTTAAAGTAGGGAATTAAAAAAAAAAAAAATTCATAAAATGAACACATACACCGGAGGACAATTTTTTTTTCACTCTCTTCACATTTGAACAAAAAAAGATGTTAATATAAAAGAAACAATTTAAATTTTAAAATAAAAAAAACTGCCTCATTGAGGCTCACAATAGTTTCATCCCCAGGTGTGTGCACATGTACCCCTCCTCAACTTACATGCATCCTCATCATTACTTTTTTTTCTCTACTGTCCTGGAGAATCAGGATTAAACCAACAGAGCCATCATGTGGTACTCTTTTTTCTTTTTTTAAAGCAATATTTTGTGTTTTGCTACTAATCAACCTCTGGATAAGGAATTGGCATAAAGAGCTGGTGTGGAGTCAATTCTTTGGGGGGGCAGGTCTGAATAATCGGCCATGCCTCTCGGAGTTCATAAGGCAAGTGACCATGGGATGTTAGGACATAGTTACGAAATTGACATCGGTCAAAACTGACCAACATGTTACTAAAACCTTGAATATTGACTGGTGAGATCTGATATTTTTCCAAGCACAGTGCTATGTACACGTCTTCCAGATAAAAGAATTTTATATTCACTGACACATTGATAATACTGTCCACAAGGTCTCTACTCATGATATACCCCGTCCCCGAACACATGGGTGGGAATGTGGAAGATGGATACATTTCATAAGGGACGTACCATTTTGAACGGCTGTCTCTATGGGGTGTCGATATGCCCCAACAGTAGCCCCCTAAAAACTTGCTTTTCGGGGTTGCTCGCAGCATCTTCACAATCAGAGGAGTATTGACATACATATCATCATCAGTTTTCATCACATATTTCGCATTTGGGCAGAAGGTATGAACCCAATGCAAACCCGTTAAAGTTTTGTAGGTGAGATTTGCATATGCATCCATAAAGTCTATCTGAACAACATCCTGGTTGTGCCAGTGTTCAACCTTTGCAAGTTGATTCTCCGGATACAGGTTCGATTTCCCGAGCAAGAAGACGACACGGATCTCGCTTGTACTCACCTGGCTAACCATACCCCATGTATTACGAATTGCGTCCCGGGCCATACGATTGCTGGGAGGCGACTCTACAATTATTACCAAGTGAACATTACCCTGGCAAATGTCTTCAACGTTGAGTTCATAGCGGAAACCCAAAGCTTGGCAGTCCTTACACAGCTGACCTGTCAGAATATGATCCTGAGGGTCCATGGCTGCCCGGTTAAGTGCATCCTCAAGATGATTTCGACTAGCAATAATCTTTTGTCTGTCCGGTATGTGAAAATTGTGAATATCATCAACAAATTTTGTGGATAGCTGAGGTCTGATCTGTTTTGTATCTATATGTGCGTCTTTGGAAACTTTTACTGTATTCATTGGCAGGTTTCGATTATTTGAACGATTCAGCAGTTTGTTAGAATTTGTGTCCATGCCAGACAATTTGGCGTCAGTTTTGTGCTTGTCAGTCTTATATGAATCGGATGGGTTGACCCTTGATCGAATTTTAATTCTAGGATTACTACTATTCAAAGATATTTTTTTATTGTTGCTGTTTTTAATCTTCTTTACATTATCGAGTGGAGCTCTTTCAATATTGACCTTCCGTATAAAATTACCGTTCTTGTTGATGTAATTTTTCCGAGAATGTAACACATAATTCCCCTGGTTGGAGATTTGGACTTTAACAGCTTCCTGAATCCTGTTTGTCTTCTGAGAAAGTTCTCTGTTCGTCTTTGACAATGGCAGTTGAGCAACGGAGATGTTCGTTTGTGAAGCTCCCATAAAGCGTGCCAACGGGGAAAACTTTTCAAAAGAATCCATGGGCATGTCCATAGACTCAATCTTTGAGGACTGTTCCCACATCCCAATCCTGCTTAGCTCTCGCATCGGTTGATAAGATGACTGCCGAAACAATTGCCAGGAGAAAAACAGCACAACTATTATGATGATGAAAGAGATGGCAAAGAAATAGCCCTTGCTCTTCTGTAAAGAACAGATTCGTAACAACATGGTCGCTGAAAAGATCGGGTCGGCCTTGGCGCAAAGCATGTGCCAAACTTTACAATCACATGCTATCAAGTTTTCAGCATTGTCACTTTTTGCTGTCTGCGTGGGTGCCGCACACAAGCTGCACGCTGTAGAGAGATTACCGGGTTATGACTTTGGTTATTCCGAGAGGAAGAAGAACTGTGGACAACTGACAGGAGGCAGAAGAGGATGGACGCTTTCATAATCATAGTTCTTTACCATTAATCTGGAAAGACAAACAAAAAAGATCATGGACATTTTAAAAGGAAAGAAAAAAAAAGAAAAAGGAAATGAAAAAACGAATTTAAAAAGTAATAGCATTTAAAAACAAAACAATAAAAACAAGCACATAAACAAAAATGCATCAAATTAAAATGTTGAATGAAAAATCTTATTTAAAAAAGAATATGAGGGAAATATTAAATTACGCCTGATACTTAGTAATAATAGTATTTATCGTCCTTGAAAAAAATAATTTCATTCATTAAAGTGACAAAGCATCTGTCTTCCATGAATTGTTGATGAAAACGCTATCTGTAAGATTTTTTTTTTTTTTTTTTTTTTAAAGTCTCCAAGCTGATTAAACTATTTAATTTTTTATCACAATTCTTTTTGTATATGGTGAAAAAGGTTAGTATAAAAAAAAATTTGTCTACGAATCAAAATGCATAATGGCAAAATTTAATTTTGTAATTAAATTATTTTTAAAAATAGGATTTTAAAAAGTTATTTTTTGGGAGGTGACTTGTTTGCTTGGACGATCATTTTTTAATGAAATTATTTTTAATAGGATTTATAGAAAGTTATTTGGGGGCAGAGGGCTTTGTTTTTAATTTACAATTTAACAAAAAAATAAAATGGCTGACTTATTTACGAATAAACTGAAATTCATAATGGTGAAATTTATTTTTATTAAATAGGATTTTTAAAAAGTTGTGTGTGGAGGGGGGTACATACCGACTGGTTTTCTTGGGCGATGGTTGCATATTGAAATCATTTTTAAATAGGATTTAAAAAAAAGTTATTTGAGGGAGGAGGGATACTAACTGACTTTTTTTTTTCACTGATGAGTCACCACTTATCAAGGTCAAAAGCCACTCAAGAATAAGGGTTAATGAGATGGATGGATTGTCAGTTTAATGATGAAGAATATTATGAGAGGATTGAAAATGATTAATGGAATGAACGAAGTTTTATTACTTATGGGGACAATTTATGACAAGTATTTGTTAATATATGGATTTGAAAAAGGTTATGTTCTAGTATGCAAAGAAGCAGTCTTGTAGTAATGTTTCACAGGTGGGAAGTTCTTTGAAAAAAAATGTTCATGGAAATTCCACCTGACGCTAGACACACAGAGGAAGAAAGGAAAGGAGAAACCAGAGGTGGGAGCTCAGTCGAGCACCTTCCTTGGAAATAACGATTGAGTAGAGAAAGACCAGCAATTTGTCTTCTGTGAGAAAAGGGCTGTAAAGATTGTGAAGTCGATTTTGTATTCGGCAACTTTCCAGATGTATCTGACTTTTATATAGCTAGAGGATTGCATCAGGAGTCAGGTACTTTCTGGAACAGTAGAAGGGTTCAACTATTTTTCCAGCGGCCTTAGCAACAGATTCGATATAACTCTTCGATTTTAGATCTGGAGTGAAAATAAGACTTAGAAGCCATTCATTTCAACTGGGGCAAAGTGAAGATCCGAGCATTGGTAGTGAAAGGAGAGAAGCTTGGTTTTAGATGTATTAGAAGTAACAAGCCCCCCCCCCTGCTCAAGGTTGGAAGAAAAAGAGTCAGCAAGATCTTGATCATCAATGCTCTTAGAGGTGCTGACATAGACAGTTGTGTCATGTGTGTAGATGTCAACAAATGATCCTAAAATATGATTTGGAATATCAAGAGGGTTGGGCCCAGAATAGACCCTTGTCGCAAACTGGCATTGCTACTATGTGCTTCAGATTTCTATCCAACAACTATTTTTATAGACCTATCAGAGAGAAAGGGTTTGATGGCCGTGAAGACATTGAGAGTTATTCCATAGCTAGCAAACTTGGAAGCAATCCTTGTGCCAGAGCTGTATGAAAGGCCTTTGATATATCGCGAGCAATTGCCCTAGAAACAAAGCCCCTATCGATTAAAGTCAGTAAAGGCTGAAACTACTCATGACACACATAAAAAGAACCCTGGGTTTAGAAAATCAAAAGTTGGTTTTTATTTTCCCATTAAAATCATCTTTAAAAAAAAAAGAAAATAAAGAAAAAAAAATAGTGTTCAAATGTTTACTTAAAAAAGGTGCAAGTAACTTTAAATAACGACTAGTGTTGGGACGATTAATCGGAAAAAATTGAGCCTAATTTCTAATTCTAAAAACAATTCTATTACTTTTTTTTTGTTGTTTAAAACTTAATTTTCTATTCCTGACACAAGTAAAAAAAAAAAATATCACAATTGATAGAGTTATCTGAAGATTTTACAGAATGATTAATAAATCCGAATTGTGTGACATTAGATTTTTAAACTAGCATAGCAAACAACCTCCTTGCTAAAAATGAAAAAAAAAAAAAAAATGATTATAATTATAAAAATTGATCCTTAATAGTATTCCAAAGAATTAAATTTAAAAAAAAATCAGTCGTGAAAAGTTGAAGGTAGGGTAAACTACATATACGTCGGTCAAACTATTTAGTCATGGTAAAACCTGTTGAATAAAAAAGTCACATCGAATTCACAAACAGAAAATAAAGTCACAAACACAAAAGATTATAATTTTTGGTTGTTAAAAAAATGATGAATTGATGAAAGAACCTGGCTCATAGATCACGTAAAGCCGTATGAATGGAAAGGTCGACATAAGTAATTTTTTAGGTTGAAACTTACAATACTAGCTGTCCACATTTCAATTCAAATGAAATGTTCTTGCATTAAATATTTACGTAATTATTATAGTACTATGAATGTTTTTGTTGGTAAAATTAAGATCACAGAAATACATTCCATTTTTTAAAAGTGTGTCCTGTATCACATCCGATATGACTGATTGGTTAATCATTGGTATTGAGAGCTTCATACTCTCCAAGAAATTGCAACAGAAACCAAACAGCCAGCCATAGTACACCCATGAATGGGCCACCGCAATTTTTCACAGAAACCACTATTTCAATTTCTTTCAATGAAATAGATGCTCTGAAATTAAAGTCACCTTTAGAACTGCCTGAAACCACTGCAAAATGGATTATAGAAAATGCAGAAGATTCCTATGCCCAATCCGTTAAATCTAGAGTGGCTGAGCAGAAGCTTGGTTCCCATAACGTTTGGTAAATAACAAACACGGTCCTGTACAGATGCGTGACGTCTATTCCAACCATTATCAATGGATCAGAGGTGATTTCCTCAGCATCTGATAAACCAAAACTTTTTGTAAAGAATTTTGCATCAAATTCCACCCTTTGCGATCAGGGCCACCTGCTTCCTGAATTTTCCCCTGTGAACCTGTACGTATGCGTGCGTTCACTGAATTAGCTGTAATCGTCCCACATGTTGTGCCGGTCCAAAGATGTTGTTCGATCTCGTCTCAGTTCTGCAACAAAGAACTCTCATGCCAAGTAACAACTATGAGTCCAGTGTATCAACAAGTAAGAGATTTACATGATACTTGTGTTCTCAAGTTGAATGGCAGACTTGCAAAATGAGATTTTTTGTCCGGACGAAATAAAATATAAGTTCCACACAGTCCTTTGGCTAAGAGCCCCAATAGGCCCACCTTGCCTCAAAGGGCACCCAGCTTCAACCCTTCGTAGCTCTCAGGAAAACAAACTTCTTGTCATGCCCAGTGGGTCAGGTCTTCTCTCTCAACTCTTTATTCCTGGCCGGGTCTTTCTCACTGATCATGGAACCCCCACGCACTGCCCACATGAGATATCCCTGGAGATAAGTGTCAGGCAGAGAATTATCAGGGAGATGGTCTGTGAACATCCCAGGTACTTACTCTATTTCAAAGAGAAATAAACTTCTGGGTGGCCCAAAATAAAACCAAAGATATTTTCACTTTCTTAATTCCTTTAGTCGTGAATCTAACACTTACAACGTCTGCCATTTATATGCATCACTAAAGAAGATGCAGCCGACTGCATTTTTACACGTTTGACTGTAAACACTCTGAATGACATCCATATATCTGCTTAGGATGTTGGTAAACTTATCAAGAACCTTGATGCTAGCTAGGCAACTGGTTCTGATAACATTCCAATAACATTCCATTCTTAATAAGCTGCAACA
This sequence comes from Sepiola atlantica, assembly GCA_963556195.1. Classification (NCBI taxonomy): domain Eukaryota; kingdom Metazoa; phylum Mollusca; class Cephalopoda; order Sepiida; family Sepiolidae; genus Sepiola; species Sepiola atlantica. The sequence continues at coordinate 20,986,471 of OY744522.1, read as the reverse complement.
AGAACTAGCTCTTATTCTTTCAATCGTTGCTTAAAGGAGAAATGCTTCCCATTGGAAACTTTGTCCGTCTGTCCAGTGAGATCGGTCTTCTACAGACAACTCCGTTTCCTGTATGTCATGAGTAAGTTGTTTGAATCTGTGATAAATCAAGAAGTTTTCAACCACCTCAACAAAAACAATCTACTCAGTGATAAGCAATATGAATTTTGTCCTGCAAGATCAACAGCTGATGTGCTGACTGTAATATCACACAGGCTCAGTGAATCTTGATAGGGGCTTAATTTCTTGAGCAATATCTCTTGACATATGAAAGACCTTTAATAGGGTTTGGCATAAAGGTTTGTTTCACAAGTTTGCTAGCTATGGAATATTTAAAAATGTCTTCTCTGCCATCAAATCCTTTCTAGGTTTATAAAAGAAGCAGTTTAGGAGCAGAAGTCTGAAGCACATAGTATCAATGCTGGCGTGCCTCAAGGATCCATTCTGGGCCCACCCCTTTTCCTAATCTTCATCAATGATCTCCCAAATCACATTTTAAGATCATTCATTGACATTTATGCAGATGACACAACCATCTATGGCAACACTTCGAAGAGCATTAATGATTAAGATCTTTCTGATTCTCTCTCTTCCAACCTGAAGCCGGTCGTGCGATGGGAAAAAGGGTGGCTGGTTACTTTTAATACATCCCAAACCAAGCTTCTCTTCTTTCACCACCAACGCTTGGATCCTCATTTTACCCCAATTGAAATGAATGGCTCTCTCCTTGAGAATTGGTCCTGGGTATGACCTTAAAAGACATCCAGTGGTGAGACTCCTTTTTGGAGCTTTGGGGAATGTGAAGCTGCCCCTTAGTTGCCATTGCTCCCAGGTCCACTCTGGCCCGGAGTGGTAAGTACTATGAGTTCAGGCTGTCTATTACTGACTTTCCTGATTCAAAACATACCAAACATTGATGTTTTTGTTTTTCCTTTGCAAAACTTAATCATGTTCTGCAAAGCATAAATCAAAAACTACAACCCCCCCCCTCCCCAAAATGGGGCTACCTGTTGGCCGTGGGTGGCGACCCGTGTCGTCTTAGGACGGGATCCTGGTAGCTGAGCAAGCCATGACCTGGTAACACAAATGATCATTCGCCTTGCAACACTCTGCTTTGACCCTTACTTCGGCTAGACGGGAGGTCGGAGAAGCCCGATCCGATCAATCGACTAGTCATGTCAAGCCCTAACTCTTACACGTGTAAATGTCATCCATACCATCAAGGATCAAGACGTAGAAACGTTACACTACATTACTTTTTCTTAAATACAAGTAAACACGTAAGAGTTAGAAAGCGATGGCAAGGGTCAATCAATTTTTTTTCAAGTAATATCACATTTCAGTTACTCTTCTAATGTTTTGAAAAAACTGGGAAACAAAACAAAGAAAAATCTGTAAATGACGATAAAAACAAAAAAAGGATTGAGTATACCTCTTTTGTACCCTTGGGATGAAAGGGCGAATGGGTTTCCTCCCCCCCTAACATCTCCCACTTTAGGGCTCCGAGGAGGGTGAGGAACAAAAGAGATGAATAAAAACCCACATATTCCATGGATAACACAATAAAAAAAAAACAGAAACACTAAAAGAAACTATTCTGAAATAGCCGACTACTCCAGCTCAGATAGCGAGTGGGAAGCTAATCTAGAAAAAAAACAGAATTGAATTAAATAATAGAATAAACTTTCCAAAATTTCTAGTAATAGAAACCCTCGAGGGGAAAAACAATAAGTGAATTATCTCCTTTTCTAATCGAAAAAATTCTATCACCAAATAATCCAAAATCAATTAAAAAAATGGAAACCTACTTGTAGAAGTAGAGAACTTTAAAAATGCTCAAAATCTTTTGGGAATAAGAAACTTTCATAACTATAAATGCAAAGTATACGCACATGATAAACTCAACACTTCTAAAGGAGTCATAAGGAGTCATGAGCTAACCTTGGCAACTACTGAAGAAATCAAAACTGCTCTTAAAAAACAAGGAGTAATAGATCATGTCCGAATTATCATAAAAAAACGGGTAATCCATACCCACCAACACCTATATACTTACTTTCGACACCCCTATCATACCAAAAGACATCAAGATTGGATATTTGATTGAGAAAGTAGAGCAATATATACCAGCCCCCTTGAGATGCGTCAAGTGCCAAAAATTTGGTCACCACAGGGAAACCGGCAGAGGGCACAAAGTTTGTGGGAAATGTGGTGAAAACGAACCCAATCATACAGAGGAAGAATGCTCAAATGAAGCCAAATGTTCAAATTGCCATGAAAATCATCCTGCATACTCAAAAAAATGTAAAATCTTTAAATTTTAAAGAGAAATTACAGAAATAAAATATAACAAAATCATATCCTTCCCAGAGGCAAGAAAAATTGTAGAATCCCATCAAAAAGCTTATGCAGAATCACTCAAAAATCAAATCAATCTAACCAAACAAATAACCAAGACTTATACAAACTAATTACTGAACTTAAAGACTTGATACAAACTTTAATAACAATACAAAAAGAAAATAACAAAGACCAAACAATAACTAAAATAAAAACAAGTAACAAAAATCAGGAACAAATCCCTAAAAGTAAACCAAAATCGAACCAACAAAATAATAATAATATAGACAAACTTACCTCCCAAACAACCCCTGAGCTAACGAAATCTACAAAAGGAAAAATTACCCCAAATGAAGTTGAATCCTCTACTAAACACAAAGCATAACGAACAACAGTGATAACAAGTAACAGATTTCAATCTCTTGACATGATGGAAGTTGAAAATATAATTCCCGAAATAAATAAAGAAACCAATATTAAACCTACAACAATAAATGATGAACCCAAACAAACATCACAAACAAGGTCAAAACCTACACTTGAACCAAAAACACCAACAAAATCCAGATCTAGATCTGGACCAAAAGAAAGAAAAAAATCATCTAACTCTCAGTCAGAAACTCAAAGCCAGGCGAAAAACAAAGCTACATCCCCCTCTGGAATGGAGGTGGAGGAAAAAGAATCAGAAAAAAACAACAAATCACAAACATGACCAATTTAGCCACTGTACAATGGAATATCAGAGGAATAAAACCAAACCTAGAAGAACTTAAACGGTTTATTATAGACTACAATCCGAATATCATATGCCTACAAGAAACACTATTAAAATATAATGATAACTTATCCTTCAAAACTTATGACATGTATAACAAAATCAACTTATCTCAAACTGACCACAGACCCATAGGTGGCGCAACCATACTAATCCAAAAAACAATTCCACATGAAAAAAATAATTTAAACACAGAACTCCAAGCCATCGCAATAAAAGCCACCCTACATCAAACCATATCAATTTGTTCCACCAAAGTATAAATTGAAAAAGGTAGAATTGGAACAAATAATCCAGCAACTTCTAACACCATTCCTCATCCTAGAAGATTTCAATGCTCATAGCGATCTATGGGAAAACAAACAAATAATAATGGAAAAATTATAGAATCCATCATAAATACAACAGACCTATGTATGCTGAATAATGGCGATCACACCTATCTACACCCTTCCACTGGAACAACCTCTGTCCTCGATCTAACACTCAGCACCCCCACAATCTTTATGGACTTTGATGGGACAGTACATGATGACCAATGTGGCAGTGATCACTACCCAATCTTCATCAAAACAAACCAACCCATATCTGAAAACGGTACTAAAAAATGGCAGTTGAAAAGAGCCGACTGGCCAACATATAGCCGAAAAAACTATTCCCAAAACTACCAAAAAGAACAGTAAAAACAAACCATGGTTTACCAAGGAATGTAAAGAAGCTGTTAAAAGACGGAAAAAGGCATTAAAAAAATTCAGACTAAACCCAACTTCAACAAATCTACAAATCTACAAATTTACCGCCAAACTCGTGCAAAACCCAACTTCAACAAATCTACAAATCTACCGCCAAACTCGTGCAAAAGCACGACAAACTACTAAAAGAGCCAAACAAGAAACATGGCAAAACTATGTATCCAAACTAAATAACAAAACACCCACCAAAAAAGTCTGGGATATGGTTAGGAAAATTAATGGTAAACAAACACAACACCCTATCACCCACCTAGAAAAAATAAATGGCGAAAAATGTACAACAAAAAAAGACATTACAAATACATTTGCTGAAGAATTCAGTAAAAACTCCTCACCTCAACATCATATCTCTACTTTCTAAAACTTTAAAAAAAAAAACAGAAAAAGAAAAACTTAACTTCACCTCTAATAATTCAGAGAAATATAACACACAATTTACTATATCTGAACTCAAAAAGCCCTAAATAAAAGTAAGGGCACGGCCACCGGTCCTGATGAAATACACTACCAATTCCTTAAACAGCTCCCAAAAACTTTGCTAAATTCTCTACTTAACATGTTGAACAATATATGGCTCAAAGGAAACTTCCCCAACTCCCGGCGAGAGTCCATTATCCTACTTATACCAAAACCAAATAAAGACCCCTCAAATCCATCAAACTACCGTCCCATCTCATTGACCAGCTGCATTTGTAAAACTATGGAGAGGCTAGTAAACAACCGACTCGTGTGGATGCTGAAGAAAAATAAGATTCTGGACAAGCACCAATAGGGATATAGAAAAAAGAGAAACACTATCGACCAACTCGTCAAAATGGAAACCTTCATTCGCGACGGTCTCATCAGAAGGCATCATGTGGTGTCAGTCTTTTTCGATCTAGAAAAAGCATACGACACCACATGGAAATACGGCATCTTGAAAGAGTGGGAGCAGCAGCAAAAATACAAAACTCCCACAAACAAACTAGATTACCGGACGATGCATCAATATACACCGCAGAATTACAAGCCATCAAGATGGCACTAGAACTGGTCCAAGAGTCTAATGAAAACAAATTCATTATCTTCAGTGACTCCATGTCCAGCAGCCTAATTGCACTAAGAGAAAGAAACATAAAACACTCATTCATTCAGGAATCATGGAAACATATCACCAAACCAAAAATAATAAAACAATAGTATTGGCATAGATCCCCAGTCACGTTGACATAAGAGGAAATTCAGAAGCTGACAAACTGGCTAAAGATGCAACAAATCTGATGCCAATAAATATAAGAATCCCATACACAGATAGGAAAAACAAAATCAACTTGTATATTAAAACCAAATGGCAAAAGTTATGGGACGAACAACAAAACAACAAACTTAGAGACATTCACCCAAATGTTGGGCAAGACAAAGAAATATTATCAAAACGAAATTTAGATACTAAATTCACCAGAATCCGAGTTTGTCATACAACACTAACTCATGAATATCTTTTAAAAGCAAAAAATGCACCTCAATGCAGAACATGTGATCATCAACTAACCATAAAGCATATATTAATGGATTGCAAAAAATATGAAAATACCCGTAGAAAATACTTTAATGAACAAACCCTAAAAACATTATTTGAGAAAGTAACACCTTACAAAATATTGCATTTTCTAAAGAAAATAAACCTTTTGGAACTCATCTAAAGATTTAATACAAAACAAACGAAATAGCCAAAATTGAATTTTAGGCCCTAAAACAGGGGCAATAAGATGCATTTAACCTTAAACAATTTAAAATATCACTTACTTCAGATTCAAATGAAGGACACTCCCTTCCACACTCATGGCACGAAATGACCCTTAGGGTTGATGTGCCGTAAAGCAACATCTTACCTACCTACCTCTCCTTGAGAAAGCCCCCTGTTTTGATAAGCTTCTAGAACTGACCTTCACTCCAGATCTGAAATAGAAGACTTACATCAGATCTGTTGCTAAGGTTGCTGGAAAAATGGTTGGATCATTCTATCGCTCCAGAAAGTATTTCTCTCTTGACGCAATCCTCTACCTGTATAAAGCGTCAAATACGTCATAAGATGAAATACTGTTGCCACATCATGAGAGTTGCCGCTCAGAGCACTCTTTCCTGCCTTGACAGAAAACAAAACCAACTTTGAATCTAGTGAGGGATGTCCTCTTTTTTCCCCTACACCCTCTTTCTCATAGAAGAGAAGTTGTTAGTCTTTCTCTACTCTATTGTTATTTTCATGAAAGGTGCTCGACTGAGCTCCAATCTATGCCCCCCCCCCCCCCCAAAAAAAAAAACATTCACTACAAAAACAAGTCGAGGTACAACTATTGTAAATAATTTTCCTTTCTTCCTCCGTACCTAAAACTAGATGGAACTGAGCAAAGTTTCTTTCTAAGAACTACCCGTTTGTCAAACACACTACCACGGGGTAAAGTGTAACGGAGAGCTGTTTCTGTGTACTATTGGTAAGACGTTTAAGAGTTGGAGATCATGGACGGCAGAAATATCATATGGATTCGCGCTGGCTTAAAAAAAATTGCAATTCTTAGCTGTAGCTCAGTGGTCCGTGAATACATTGAAGACCATGAGATGCAAGTTGTTAGAGAGATGTTGAAGCAATGGAGAGCAGAATCATAGCAGGCATTCTGAGTGTGTCTGCATGACAGAATTTGTTGAGAAGCTGCAAAAAAGGGTGACAAGATCGAGGCAAGGTAATGTAGACCTTGGCGAGAGCGATGGGTGTCGGAGAAGCAATTATAAAAAAGTGCTGAATGAAAATCTGTGCTACTCCAACAGTTACAAGAGCCCAAGAGAGCCGCCTTACAAAAGCCAATAAACTTTGTAACAAGGTCCAAAATTTAGTCAAGTCAGACTCGGGTTCTTCTCGGGCGAGAAGACCTTTCTATCAGAATCAGTTGCTCTTCTACAATTTGCACACAGTCCTGAATGTCATGAATACCAAGTTCGAGCAAATTCAGATGGTTATATCGAGTTGCTGTCACCTGTTGTCAAACGCTGGTTGGAGGGGGTGGCTGCAGAACTTAGCCCCGGGTCACATCTCCAGGAAAACCCAGGAGTGGCTGTCTGAGAACTTTCACGACCTCACCAGTTTCAATATCTGACCCCCTCAACTCGTCTGATTGCAGCCCCATGGACTATTATGTGTGGAACGTAGTTGAGAAAGGTAACACCAAGAATGAGCTGATTACCAGCAGCAAACTGGTGTTCATCCGTCTTTTGAAGAACACCATGAAGGCTGTAGGCTACAGGTTCAAGTCCTGCCTGGAGATCGTGGTGGCAAAACATTCTTTAAGAGATGCACTTTCAATTTTGAGAATACATCAATTATTGGCCACGGCATGACATTTTTTTTATTTCCTTTCCCAAAAGTGTCAAATTTGTCCCGGACACCGTGTATAAATTATTATGAGTGGAAGAAAATTTTTCAGAATGGGAGCTTTTAAAATTTCATGAAGTAGGACTTCCTGAGTCTTGAACGAACTTACAAGATTTTATTTATGAAAATCAGAAATTTTTTAGTTAAGGATGACACAGATATATAATCTATCATTTTTCTCCATTTCTACTGATGACTAGCTCAGTCTAATAAAACTAAATCAGTGACAATGAGGGTATAGGCCTAGAATATAAAATATAAATTTAAATAAATGACATTAAGGAAGGCAAGTGTAAATGCATTATATAGAAAAACGAAAAAGTGTTGAGAAAAGGCCAGCAGCAGAAGAAAGAACAAAGCGATTTGGTTGGTTGTTTTACGGCATATCAACCCTTTTCGGGTTATTTAATGCCGAATCAGGTCATTTTGGTAAAAGTTTTTATGCTTCAAGTTCTTTATATCTTCAAATATTTATTCATGGTGTTTGGTTTGACTGTAATGTAGAGGAAAAATGTTGTTCTTGTTTTTGCCTTTGCAGAATATGATTGAGTTTTGCAAAGGTAAAGGAAAAAAACCCAATAACATCAATGTTTGGTGCATTTTAGGTCAGGAAGCCGGTATTTTGAGACAACTGGTGCTACCAGATCAGGCTAAGAATAAAGCGAAAAACAGTGCAAAAAGGAATGAATGAAAAAGACTAGCATAGTAGATTGAGAGTATAAGGCTTCTGGCTTAGTATTATTAGACTGAGACAGAATTTCAGGAGAGATGGAGAAAGATACAAGATTATAGCTAATAGGGCTTTCCATAAATAAAAATAAAAATGTAATTTTCGTAAACAACAATGTTCTACTCAGAAATCATTTTGAATCTGACTTATCTTGTACAAACCACATTTCATCCCGTGTCAGTTTTCATACTTGAGCCAATTAATCATCAGTGATTTTTTAGCAACAACATTAAAACAGAAGAGAGATGCAGTTCAAACAATGACTTGCTCTCTGAACCAAGTTGATCCATAAACATATTGTTCACTAAAGTCAATAGAACGATCGTGTCATATTTAGCCATTTTGAGAAAGCGTGGGAAAATCTTAGTCATTACATTTCTTAAATAATTTAATCTTTTTCAAAGATTTTTAACAAACGAGATTATAATTTTAACAAACCATTTTTATTTTCATTATATCTAAAAACCTTAAATGTTGGCACATAGATCTTTGTAAAACATAAATAATGATACCAAATTTATTTTGGTAGCTCAATTAGCCACCGAATTATGAGCGTTCAAATTTGGTTGGAAATTAGAAAGTGTGTTATTGGTCCCATTACTCTTAGAAAAACATACAAAATGACATGGAAGCATAACTTAGCTGTTGAAATGAATCTTATATAAACAGTTAAAGACATTGAATCTTTGTAATATGATTCATAGCACAGTAGAGATCAAGCTATATTTTTCTTTTTATAGTAAATCATTTACAAAATGTCATTCACTAAAGATTTGAACTTGGATTGTTTTTGTGAAAGACAACTCAAAACCGTATATTAAGCTGACCATATTGACGAGTAGTGCCTTTTCGGTTTTCATATGCATAGAAACCCACAATATCGTGCACATTAAGTTAAAAAACAAAACATTAATATTAAAACATAAATCGCCCATTACTGAAAATAGTAATCTGGAAAAAACAACAACAAAAAAACTATTAATGATACAAAAGGAATTGTACATTTATAAAGAGAAAATATTACATTTTCTTGAAATCCAAATTTGATACAAATACCCCCCCTGGAGGAAGTTTTACTATATTAGGTATGTGCAAAAATGGCCGCCTCTTGTACGGACTATGCTTATTAAAAAGGGCTTATCATTAATTATTTAATTAGTTTCCGTGTAAACTTTGATTGTGTTTGAAAGATAAAAGCCTAAACTTAATCTCTAAACGAAAAAAAAACTGCATATTTACGTGTGAAAAATAAATTATAATGAAATATGCAATCACGGCGGCTAAAAAACTAAAAACATTCAGTGAATTTTGAACTTTGAAAAAATTACTTGTAAAATTCTCTTGAAAGATAAATATAAGTTTTTGGGAACTATTTCAAAGATAATTATTAAATTAAAGTCATAAGATACTGAATTAAAAAAAAAAAAAAATTCCCACGTTTTACTAAAAATTAGCGAAATTATCCCCCCAAAAGGCATAAATTCGTAAAATCTGGCATCACTTAATCGGTGAAGGACTTTGTTTACCAATTGACTATCGCTATGCAAAATATATGGAAGACAAATTTATCATTTTTAACTTTATATATAAAAATGGTTTTGTAATAGTTTATAGAAGTTAAAAAATTATTATCCATTAATTTCTTTATTCTTTTTAAGGTTATAAACAAATTTAAGTACCCTTATTTTGTTATAATAAAAAAGGAAATGCTTATTTAATTAAAATATTTGTGAGTGTACGCAATTAAGATCTTATTTTATTTTTAACTAAAAAGGTTCATATTTAACTTGGTATTAGTTTTTAATTTAGTAATACTCTGAAATTATTGATGACGTCTGTTTACCAATGTTTTTCCTTAGAATTTGAAATAAAACTTTTTTTAAATGTTAAAAATTATTTTTACGTTACGAACTGCGTCAATTTTATCAATTTTTTTTACATTATTTAAAACTTTAGTTACTCGATTTATTCTTAACGTGTCGTAACGATAAATTACATTGATTCTTTTGTTTTTTTTTAATTTTAAGTGTGAAAAAGTAAATTAAAGTCAATGACTACACTGACAATTTATTCATTGAAAAAAAAAAGTTAAAACAGTTATTTATTGATAAACAGAATTCAATTTTGAAAGAAAATGTCATGTTTGAATTCTCTTTATTTATTAATAAATAATTGTTTTTAACTTAAATATTTATTAATGAAAAAAAAGACAAAACAAATACAAATCTTTCCAAATAATTGACGATGAATTGTGAAATTAACGAAATTGTTGAATCTTAAATAATAAAAATTTGTAGGGCGGTGTAAGAGTGAGTGGTTGTTGGAAGGCTAATTCCCAGCTGGTTATTACAGAACGAGGCTACTATACCAATCAAAGTTCATCGTTAGTAGAAATTATCCAATTTTTTAAATTCTTTTTTTAGTTAAGTTCCTGGGTCTCAAATTTGTCAATTTTTGGTTTATTTTCAAGATTATAAAAAAAATTTCTTGCGCTGATGATGCCACGTTCATGTATGAAAGGGAAATATAACTATGTCACATTTTTTATTTATCAAGAAACTCTAATCATTAAAATCACATGAAATATTTTTTGCAATTACATTATTTTTTTGGTGAAAATATTGATTAAACAATGCTTTATTCAATAATAATATCGCTAATTAAAATAATTAATTTTTCTTCGAGTTATAGTGATTTTATTAACACGGTATTTAGGGGCCTTTTTCGTAATATATAAAAAATATTTAAAATTTTTTTTTTTAATTGTTAACATCTACAATGCTTTATTTTCATAAAAAAAAAAAAAATTAATACATTTTTTTTTTTAATATATAAAAATATAACTTTAGTAAAGGTGTATTTTGTTTTAAAAAATAATACATTTTCACTATGATTTAAAAAAAAAAAATGGTTTCATTATATTCCATGATTGTTGATTAATAAATATTGAAAATTTCATTAAAATTGGTTGATTTCCTGAATTTTTAAGTGAAGGGGGGGGGGGGTCAAAGTGTTTTTACATTTTGGGAATCGGCCATTGATTTTGCACGTACCTATACTATATTTACCCATTTTCTAAACTGGTTGGTTTGTGATACCCTAGTTCAGGGGCGGGCCACATCCGACCCGCGAAGGCTTAGCGTCCAACCTGCCACCCTGCTATGCTTTCCGGCCAGCGGACCTCCCAGTAAAACTCAAATCATTTTGTGACATAGACGTAAAAGTAGGTTTCAATTAAGATTTACAGTGGGATAAAAATGTATGAATATCAGCGAGCGATGATGCATGTATATTTCATTTTTCTTTAACTATTAATTTCAAATCCTTGACCTGAGATAAAAAGAGAAAAAGAGGCAAATTGGAAACGAGAGACGAGGAAAGGGCATGAAACAGAACTTATGTGAGGTGTGTCAAAACGAATGCTGGATCAACTTGCTACTTCTCCCGTCATTATTTTTTATGATTCCAAAATGACTCTTTGTCGGCGCCTTTTATAACATCACATACAGAAGTCTCGAGAAAAAATATCAAATTTGTAGAGTGTTCAATGCAATTTTTGTACAATTTATTCATGTATTGTAAACAAAATATAGCAATTCTGAGATTTCGTTTTTCACTCAGGCCCGCGATCTCCTTCCAAAAGTCTCATCTGGCCCTCACTCTGAAAAGGTTGCCTGCCCCTGCCCTAATTGAACCAATCATGACGGAATCAAAGTATTCCATCATAAAGGTGCAAACAACAACAAAAAAAAGGTGAATTTTTACTATCTAACCCGGCGCAGTTTACCCCCTAAAAAAGTTCAAATTCTACTTTTTTTGTGCAAATACATTTAAACAGCCTAAAAAATATCCGCAAAGAAGGAATTAAAAAATAATAAATATTTAAGATTTTAGAGTGGGGGATCACTTTCCTTTATAAATTTAACGTAAAATTAGCACCCATTTCCTGGCCACTTAGCGTAAAACGAGACATGTAACCCACTTTTTGTGTGGGGGGGGGGGAGGTATAAAAACACGTAAAAATTTAGCCAATTTCGTTTTTTTTGGGGGGGGGGGGTATTTATTTCATAAAAACGTAGATTTAGGCAATTTAGATTTTGTGAGGGAATTTTTTTTTTACTTAATAAAAATACGTAGAAATTTAGCCAATTTATTATTTTGAAGGGTTACTTATTTAATAAACACTAACCCGAAACCTAAACCCCCCTAAAAAATTTAAATTGGCTAAATTTTTACGTGTTTTTATTTTTAAAAAATCCCCCCCCCCCCCAAATTAAAAACTCAAATCGTTTACATGTCTCGTTTTACGCTAAGTGGCCAGGAAATGGGTGCTCATTTTACGTTAAATTTATAAAGCCCCCCCCCCCCCCAAATCTTAAATATTTATTTATTTATTTTTTTTTAATTCCTTCTTTGCGGATATTTTTTTAGGCTGTTTAAATGTATTTGCACAAAAAAAGTAGAATTTAAACTTTTTTAGGGGGTAAACTGCGCCGGGTAAGATAGTAAAAAAATACAAAAAAAAAACTTCCTATGTAAACAAATTATTGATTTTTATATGCAAGCAGTCTTGCCGTTCGGAGTTCGTTGACTCCTAATAGCAAATTATTTTTGATGTTACACAGTGTGTAACATCTTTCTTTTAAAACTTTTCTCTCTACCCCTTCTTGCCGACCCCCCCCCCCCCTCTCTCTCTACCCTTTCTCGTCGACTCTCTCTCTCTGGCAAATAGTTCAATACAATAGAAAGAAGTTTTAACTGACTGACTGCTTGACCTAGTTTGAATATTATTTTTGAAACAGCTACAATTAGGAATTACCACTCCCTGCATTAATTGAGTTCTTGGTGACTCCTCAAAAGAAATATAATCCTATGATGTAAGTCTTGTGTAGTTTTTGACTTTTAGCCGAAAAAACACACGAACACGACTTTCCGTTATATAATAAACAAGATCATAATAAAATCATTTCACCCAGTGTTCGCTATTCCGAATTTATAACATAAAATCCGCCATCAAGTAGACGGTTGTGATTAAAAAAAGAAAAAAGTCACATAAAATCTTTTTCAAGTTTATAATTAAAATTTTCTGGTATTTTTGTGGGTACTTATATCGATATTGACCCAGTTTCCGTGAGTTTCTTGTCGGAAGCGTTCGGCTATCCTACGCAAACGCCCGAGAGATGACGAACCGATTTGTACCAGACGACAATTTTGATACGGTGCTGCGTCCAATGATTTTAATGTTTTGCTTATTTGTTTTTATTTTTTTTGTTAGGGTTAGGGTTAAAAATATTTATTTGATAACAGTAATTTCGCTCTGTTTTGCTTGTTTTATTTGTATTGTTGTTTAACAAATTTCTTGCAACTATAACTAAAAATTATAGGACGCAGCAACGTATCAAAATAAAAATTATTTGATAACAGTAACTTTGCTATGTTTTGCTTGTTTTTTTTGTTGTTGTTTCTTTTAGAAAATTTCTTGAAAATATAACTTACAATCACAGGACGCAGCACCGTATCAAAATTGTCGTCTGGTACCATTCGGCTCGTCAACACTCGGGCGTTTGCGTAGGACAGCCGAACGCTTCCGAGTCGAACCTCACGAAAACTGTCTCAGGATCGATATCAGTACCATATTTTTTTTAAATGAAAATTAAATATCAAGTAAAAACGCAATTTTTATTTAATTACTGAAAACCATAAAATAATTCGAATAAAAAACTCGATTTAAAAAAAAAATTTTTTTTTTCTTTTTTAGTGTTCAATCATTTATATCGTCTAAATTAAACTTAAAACGTTGTTTATGACCGTTTGGTACCAAAGAAACAGTCAATTGATGGCAGTTATGAATTCGGAACAGCGGTCACTCGCTAATTTACCATAAACAACAACTTAGCAGGGTATCTTTTACGAGTAAAAACGCTAAAAAAACAAATATACAACAAATAAAAGTAACTGTCGTCGATAAAAGTTAATTTAAAACTGTCCTGTGATATTTGTTTGTATTTTTAAACCGTTCCAACTGCTATTTATTAGAAATCAATAGTTTTGTCACACGAACATGCAAATACAAAATGGCGCTTGCTCGTAAGAAAGTAAGGACAAGACGCCATTTTGTCTAGAAAAAAGTACGAGTTAAAAATGAACAAGAATTTTTCTTTTTACATCTAATAAAACCCATTTATAGTACGTAAAAATACAAACAAATATCATAGGTAAGTAGACAAATATCTCTTCTCGACGTAGGTTAAACTCACTTGTTGCATATTTATTTTTATACCCCCGTTCTCGTTAGTTTTTGGACCCCGTTCGCGCCTCCGAAAAAACAAACAAACAATACGATAAATAGTAATACACTTCTCGCGTCAAGTGTTCACAATCACATATTTTGTTTCTAATGTAAATAGCAGTTGGTGTGAGTAGTGGCATGGAAAAACATGACTTTCAAAAGGAATTATTGTTTGTACGATATTAAGAGATGCTAAAATAATAAACTTATGTTTGCATTAACTTAAAAAGTAAATACCCTCCTCCTTCCCTGAAACAAAAAGGGTTCACTTCGAAATTCCGCCCGATTCTAAAGTTCACCTGAATACGGTCGGAGGTTACATCGACCGAAACGTTGTGAATGTGATAACCAAAACAAGTAGTCCGAATTATACAAAAAAAACGAAACAAACTTTTCTTTTTCTCATCGACTAATCCATCCATTGTTGTTGGGTAATTATTTGTTTGAACAGGTGACCGACGACGACGACGACGACGACGTCGTTGTGAAGCCACACGAAGTCGTCATATAAGTAAGCCACCGGGTGGTGATGTCCATGCATTGTGGGGTTTGTAGTCACTTTAGACTAAATGTTCAATGGAAGACGACGAAGAGAGATTAGTCAGAAGAGAAAAAGGCAGAGAGAGAGTAGAAAGAGAGAGAGAGAGAGAGTAGAAAAAGAGGGAGAGAGTAGAAAGAGAGGGAGTAGAAAGAGAGAGAGAGAGAGTAGAAAGACAGACACAGACACACCCACACCCACACCCACGGAAATAAACTTACTACTATAAAAACGAAAACCAGACTGGGGAGGGGGGCGTGATTATTTTATCTTTTTATTTATTTATTGCGAGTCTTAATGTCCCTATTTATGGCCTCCAGTACATGACACGAGGGCGTTTGAAGTGGAGGTAAGGTACCCCCCCCCCCCCGAATTGGATCGGTGGGTTGGTTGATCAAAAAAAAACAAACAAAAATCAACAACAAAAAAAAAAACATTGCGTGAATCGAAAAAGATTTCCCTTGCTTTAACTGAGGGCAGATACTACATTTTGAATTATTTATTCGCAAAAAAAAAAAAAAAAAAAAAAATCAATTGCATTTTTATAATAGGCACAAGGCCATCGAAAGTGTGAGGTTGGGATCGTTAGTCATCCTCTGTCTATTCTCTTAACTAGACACATTTTGACCCATTTGTCCATCATGTTCACTTAAGCGGTCACCATAATACCACATTTACTCTACGGACTATTTAAAATATCTGCAGTGTTTTAAAATCCATTTTACAAAAGATATTAGCAATTTCATTGGAACACGAATTCCTATGTCAAATAAATGTTGCCGTCATTTCGTTTTACTATATAAAAAAAAAACTGGAGTCGGTGGCAGTAGGAACTTCAAGTTAAAGATAATTGAATTAGAATTATTAAACCAGACACAGCGCTGGGAGATTCTCCCCCCCCCCCCCACCAAAGCGGGCAAATCGCAACATAACTTTATGGGCATCACTCTCCACTCCATACGTCTGTCTGAACGGAGGAATTTCAAACAACCTCTATCCACGAGAGTAGATTGTTTTTATTCTATCAGCCATGGCTGGAGAAAAGTTTTCATGTATGCTATTCTTAGTTATCGCCCGTTAATCAACACTTTTAACCGTTACGCCATGGGTTCATGTGGCGTAACGGTTCTAAATGATGCTGTAAAACAAAAAAAACGTAGAAATGAAATGCAAACTTTTTCTTTCTTTCTTTAAAGAAAATGATGACCAAGGCCAATGATTTCTTCAAAAGAATTTCATATTTATAATAAAGTCTTGTAGAATGAGTTGGGTCAAACATGCTGGTCACTCGATTAATCGAATCATTTTTTATGATTTTTTTTTTTTACAATATCATAATGGTTGTGAATGAACACTGAGTGACAATGTGATTTATTTTTGTCATGATTGAAGGTTGATAATTCAATATAAGCAGTGTAGTTAATTTTGCCAATAACCTCTGCTTAAAACTCGACTTCAAGCTATATAATCATTTTATCTTCTCCGGGACAGGGGCTGTCAGTGTTGGCCGCTCCCATTTTAAGCAAGCATCGTACCATATCTTCCCGTGGTGGAGAGGCAAATGAAAAAATAATAAATATATAATATATATATATATATATATATATATATATATATATATATATATATATATATATATATATATATATATATATATATATATATATATATATATATATATATATAGACAAGCATTAAATAGCATGGAGTGTTCTCACACACACACACACACACTAAAAGAATAGTTTTGCATCACTTATGTCTCCTTATGAAGATTAAAATCAAGATATAATGATACTAAACATTATTTCTAGAATCCTTATTCTAATTTTGATCAAAATGCATTACATGATTTTTATTCTAGAAAATGTCTCAAATTTAAAGCTTTAGCTTAAGGGGTCTTACGAAAAAATTTAAATTCAGGGAATTTTGCTTAATTGGTATCAAATGACTTTGGATCAAATTCAAAATAAATCTGATATATTTGAATTTTTACATGAGAGATTGTGCCCATATTATGCCCTTTTAAACTGAAATTTGGGGAATATTTATTAATTGATGTCTAATACCTATTGTTAAAATTTCACAAAAACCGGAGGTATCTGAATTACCACAAAGAGTTTCCACCCCCATTTTACAAAACTAAACGAAATATTTTTAGGAGTGAATCTTACACACACACACATATACATATACATATATATATATATATATATATGTATATGTATATGTGCGTAAAATAACATGTTTTGATTTTTTTAGCATCATAAAATGTATTTATGAAATGAAACCGTTTTAAATTGCTTAAAATGTATCTATATACTACTAAAACTGGATCTTGCCAGCTTATTCCTATGCACACTCGATGACGTCATCAAAATGATGATTTCACTAAAGGATGAAGGTTTAGACCCCTGGGGCTTTAATATACTGAAAACTGTGGATTTTGTTTATGATCGTACACATCCACCTTTTTGTCTTATATTAAACGAATAGAAATTGGCAATAAAATGTTTTACGTGTGCACTTTTTTCCCAACGAAAAATTGACAGACCGTTAACAGAGACATTTTAATTGAATAGAAGGAATAAAAAAAACACCAAACAAACGAAAATCAAATAGGAATTTGTATGTAAATCAACCACAAACGATGAAGGGTTCTGTAGGATTAGTTATTTTAACTTTAAATCTTAAGAGCGTTTTTGTACATATTTGATTATGTTAAAAATGTACATGAAAAATAGTAAGAATAATTTAATTAATGCGAAATCAAAAGGAATGATGAATAAAAATAAGACACGCCATATTGTGAGGACACTTTGTATAAATTCTTCAAATTTTGTTCAAAATGTTTTTCATAAAATAAATTTGGTTTTCATAAATATGAATAAACACAAAACTACTTTCATTACATAACCAAAATGTAATGTACAATGTTTAAGCGTTTTAAGAATAATATGAAAGCAAGGCCATACCTAAGTACGACCGTGTATCATAGCGATATTTCAGATACATTGAGTGTGTTAGTGATTTAAAATGTGTTAATATCTGCAGAATATCACATTTTATACAGATATCACATTTATTCATGTAATATTAAGATTAATTTGAAAATCTATTTCAATAAAAACAATTCAACAAAAATAAGTGTTTTTGCTTTTTTTTAAAAATTTTCTAATCTTTTTGTTTTTGCTGGGGATGGGGCACCCTACCGGATGCCAGACATTCATCTGCTATTTCAGAAACTCTAACCGTTCCTTTAAGCACAATTGTTTGTATCTTTTTTGCACTTGGTTCACCGGGTATATTCGCCAGGTAGATTTTGAAATTTGATTACTAGAATGATGGAGATCTTCCTAAGATTCCAGTTTCTTTCTTTTCATGTCGTACATAAGACCTTCGTATTTCGTTATCTTTTCCCTCTCAGCTCTGTTTCAGCCAGCATCATTAGGGACACTGACTTCAACTAGGGTTGTTACTTTCTCACTTTTCTCTCATATCACTATGTCAGGTTTAACAGCTTCGTCTTCTAGGTGTATAGCTGTCGAGATTGCATAGTCATTGTTGCTGAGGTTTATGGTGGGTATTTACAAGCTCAAGTTGTTCTATGCAGAAATAAACAACTCAACTGGCAGCGATTTCGGTGAATATCGTTTCTTTTTCACCATTCACAATTGGATGCAATATTAGTTGCAAAACAGTTTTGAGCAATGATTAGAAGGCAAACATTGTCGAAAAATGCTTTATATGGAAAAATATCAGGAAATTGCTAAGACTTTGCCAAGAGACCACCACCTTATGATCAAGATGTGCACATGAAAATAAGGAGAAGACATGGATGTTTGTTTCTTACTTGACAAATAGAAACCAGTTCAAATTGAAAATGCCATTCATGCATGACAATGCTCCAGCTCACAATTCTATTTTCACTATTGAATATTTAGTTAACTTAGAATGACTGTTCACAATAATAGAGACACATAAACAGACTTAAAAAGAGGAGATAGTCATTGAAGTGACATTGGAGCTGAAAATGTATGTAATAAAATGTATGTAATAAAATGATGTCACATCTTGAAGCACTCAGAAATGTGCACCAAATCTATTATTCAGCTAGCCATGAAACTAAATCATGCCACTAAATGTATTTCCTTGTTGAAAAATATTTTTAATGAGATGAGTTATTCACAGATGAGTACAGGACAACACTGGATGGTCTTGACATCTGGCAAACAGGCTGGAGCACGAAGGACAAACCTGAGCCTCTTTAAGTGGGACATCAACAATAAGGTGAAGAAGATACGGTTTCGGCAGTTGGTTGGCAGGCATTGAACTCACAACCTTCAAATTACAACAAAACTTGGGCCTAATACATCCTCTTCCCCTCCTCCCACCAATTCTCATTTCATTCACCCCCTCCTCCGAACACATTCCAGCAAAATTATCAGAGTTTCAGGTCGTCATCATCATCATCATCAACTCTATAATAAAGACTAATGTGTATTTATTTGCATATAAATATGAACACATACGTCCCGTTACACAAAAGTTAGCAAGTAAAAAATGCGCCTTTTTTCTAGCCTCCGGACGAAACCATTTCAAGTGGTGAAGGGGGAGTGAGAAAGCTAATAGCAAGTCAGAACCACCCCCAGCTGTCTGAAATGAATTTGAAAAGAAATCCTCCACTATTTTCGTTTTTTTTTTTTTTACTGTAGAGAGGAATAGAAGACGTTATGTTTTATTTTCAAAGGGTTTTTTAAAAAAATTGTTCGGCAATTATATTTTGTTATTCCTGAATAGGTTTGTAACCAGTCAATAAAAGTGCTGTAAAAATACGAACATAAGCTCAAATATTTACTTAACGTAGTTATAATGGGTGAAAGATAATATTTACTTAACGTAGTTATAATGGGTGAAAGATAATATTTACTTAACGTAGTTATAATGGGTGAAAGATAATATTTACTTAACGTAGTTATAATGGGTGAAAGATAATATTTACTTAACATAGTTATAATGGGTGAAAGATAATATTTACTTAACGTAGTTATAATGGGTGAAAGATAATATTTACTTAACGTAGTTATAATGGGTGAAAGATAATATTTACTTAACATAGTTATAATGGGTGAAAGATAATATTTACTTAACGCAGTTATAATGGGTGAAAGATAATATTTACTTAACGTAGTTATAATGGGTGAAAGATAATATTTACTTAACGTAGTTATAATGGGTGAAAGATAATATTTACTTAACGTAGTTATAATGGGTGAAAGATAATATTTACTTAAGGTAGTTATAATGGGTGAAAGATAATATTTACTTAACATAGTTATAATGGGTGAAAGATAATATTTACTTAACGTAGTTATAATGGGTGAAAGATAATATTTACTTAACGTAGTTATAATGGGTGAAAGATAATATTTACTTAAGGTAGTTATAATGGGTGAAAGATAATATTTACTTAACATAGTTATAATGGGTGAAAGATAATATTTACTTAACGTAGTTATAATGGGTGAAAGATAATATTTACTTAACGTAGTTATAATGGGTGAAAGATAATATTTACTTAACGTAGTTATAATGGGTGAAAGATAATATTTACTTAACGTAGTTATAATGGGTGAAAGATAATATTTACTTAACGTAGTTATAATGGGTGAAAGATAATATTTACTTAACGTAGTTATAATGGGTGAAAGATAATATTTACTTAACGTAGTTATAATGGGTGAAAGATAATATTTACTTAACGTAGTTATAATGGGTGAAAGATAATATTTACTTAACGTAGTTATAATGGGTGAAAGATAATATTTACTTAACGTAGTTATAATGGGTGAAAGATAATATTTACTTAACATAGTTATAATGGGTGAAAGATAATATTTACTTAACGTAGTTATAATGGGTGAAAGATAATATTTACTTAACGTAGTTATAATGGGTGAAAGATAATATTTACTTAACGTAGTTATAATGGGTGAAAGATAATATTTACTTAACGTAGTTATAATGGGTGAAAGATAATATTTACTTAACGTAGTTATAATGGGTGAAAGATAATATTTACTTAACGTAGTTATAATGGGTGAAAGATAATATTTACTTAACGTAGTTATAATGGGTGAAAGATAATATTTACTTAACGTAGTTATAATGGGTGAAAGATAATATTTACTTAAGGTAGTTATAATGGGTGAAAGATAATATTTACTTAACATAGTTATAATGGGTGAAAGATAATATTTACTTAACGTAGTTATAATGGGTGAAAGATAATATTTACTTAACGTAGTTATAATGGGTGAAAGATAATATTTACTTAACGTAGTTATAATGGGTGAAAGATAATATTTACTTAACGTAGTTATAATGGGTGAAAGATAATATTTACTTAACGTAGTTATAATGGGTGAAAGATAATATTTACTTAAGGTAGTTATAATGGGTGAAAGATAATATTTACTTAAGGTAGTTATAATGGGTGAAAGATAATATTTACTTAAGGTAGTTATAATGGGTGAAAGATAATATTTACTTAAGGTAGTTATAATGGGTGAAAGATAATATTTACTTAAGGTAGTTATAATGGGTGAAAGATAATATTTACTTAACGCAGTTATAATGGGTGAAAGATAATATTTACTTAACGCAGTTATAATGGGTGAAAGATAATATTTACTTAACGTAGTTATAATGGGTGAAAGATAATATTTACTTAAGGTAGTTATAATGGGTGAAAGATAATATTTACTTAACATAGTTATAATGGGTGAAAGATATTATTTATTTAACGTAGTTATAATGGGTGAAAGATAATATTTACTTAACGTAGTTATAATCGGTGAAAGATAATATTTACTTAAGGTAGTTATAATGGGTGAAAGATAATATTTACTTAATGTAGTTATAATGGGTGAAAGATAATATTTACTTAACGTAGTTATAATGGGTGAAAGATAATATTTACTTAACGTAGTTATAATGGGTGAAAGATAATATCACGGAATAAAAAAAATGAAACAATGACGGCCTGAGCTGAAAAATGTATTCAATGAGGGAGAAGACCCGGTGATGGATGGAGGAGTCGTGGTAGATTTTTGTGTGTGAGTAAAAGTTACTCCGACTTCCTCTAAGTAGGTCGGGATTAATGTAGGAAATTCTGAAATCGAATGAAACTGATAATTTTCAGAAAACATACATCAGTTATTGGCGGGAAGTGCGACCATATTAGAATTTTATATAGCGACATTATTTTATTATATAGGAGATAAAGAAAGAAAACGAATTTAAGAAAGCCAACAGCCAATTGTTCAATTCAAGATAAGTTAAAAATAATCTGAGTTATGTGGTCATCTACTCCTTGTGATATAGTTTATCATTCTCCTTTTCATACTGATGACTTGGGCTGAAGAAGTTTAGCCTGAATAAGGTTGTAGTTGAAACATGTATTCAAATATGTAGCCAAAATATTTATGTAAAGAAACAAGAGAAATAATTGTTTTAAAATCAAAACAAAACTTACATGAATAATAATAAAAAACGCTGTTTAACCAGATACGAACAAGAATAAATAGCATTAGTTATAATAATTAGTCTATATTAATTATTAATAATAAGAATTGAATAACAGCAATTGGTATTAGAGCATGGTGCTGATCAGTTCAATTGGTGTAAACTGGCCGCAGGTGTTTGATGCAGGATTGCAAAGTCGGAGAGAATCAGGTTTTGCAAGGAGTTAGATTTTTTAATCCCTCAAGAATCAACAGAGAGCCTGAATCGCACTGGATTCGATCAACAACATTCATTTCTTTGTCCCCTTTTTCATGATTTAATTCAATCTTTCATTTGTTTGTTTTACAGCATTAAACCCCTTTTTTTGAGATCATCTAATGTCAAAACAATATCTATTGTCAATGATTACTTTTATATAAGTCACTATTTTATCCATAGAGGGGGTGTAGTTTATACCTTTCTCAATGGTATTTGTGAATAATTGAATACAATAAATCCAATGAGATTTGGAATCAGTTTATCCGATTTCAAGGTCTGCGATGATATCCATTAGGTCAAATCCTGTATACACCCCTTTGGTTAACATTTATCTCTTAAATGGTAACCAAAGGAGTGCATACAGGATTTGACCTAATGATTTAGTTAAATAAACTAAATCAACAAATCTGTCAGATTAAATTTTAAACAGCATTAAATTATTTATTTTTTAGTCATTAAACACAAACATTACAAAATTATAACAAGATGTGATTTTGGAATATTAAAATTAAAATTAGAAGGTATACAAAGAAAACGGACTAATGAAAGAAATAAACGATCTCAGAGATTCTTAGGTTGGTACTGATATCGATCCTGAACCAGTTTTCGTGAGGTTCGACTCGGAAGCGTTCGGCTGTCCTACGCAAATGCCCGAGTGTTGACGAGCCAAATGTTACCAGATGACAATTTTGATAGGGTGCTGCATCCTGTGATTGTAAGTTATATTTTCAAGAAATTTTCTAAAAGAATAAAACAAAACAAAAAAAAACAAGCAAAACATAGCGAAGTTACTGTTATCAAATAAATATATTTTTTTTATTTTGATACGTTGCTGCGTCCTATAATTTTTAGTTATATTTGCAAGAAATTTGTTAAACAACAAAACAAATAAAACAAGCAAAACAGAGCGAAATTACTGTTATCAAATAAATATTTTTTAACCCTAACTCCTAACCACAAAAAAACAAAACAAGCAAAACATTATTATCATAGGACGCAGCGCTGTATCAAAATTGTCGTCTGGTACAAATCGGTTCGTCAACTCTCGGGCGTTTGCGTAGGACAGCCAAACGCTTCCGAGTTGAACCTCACAAAAACTGGTTCAGGATCGATATCAGTACCCTTAGGTTTAACTACTTTACTAGAAAGAAGGTGGTATCCATTAGGGCAGGCATCCTCTCTAAACTGAGACTTTGCCACAAATAACACTTCCCATGTCAAGATTTAATTATCATCAACTTAAAAAAAAAGAAAAGCAATTTAATGCAAATATTTAAATTATGGAAAATGCAATTCTAAGTATCGATTGATTTCGATGGCAACTGATGTTCACACGTGTCCGGTCTAATAAGTCAGTCTGTCAATAAAATTCTTGCCATTTAATGGTCTCTAATTGTTGTGTGCTAGACTTTTAATGTTAGAATAGGTTTTTAATTTTTATCATGGCTGACAGTCCAGCAATGTGTCTGCCTTCAATTTTAGTTTGATTTGTCCGTTTTATGGCATATCGACACTTTTTGTGTTAATGCTGAAACACAATTCACCCCTATTGTAAACGATTCATTGAACACAAGTTGCCAGTTTACCCATAGATCGGGAGGAGGAGGATTGTGGGTTCATAATTTGATCAACAGTATCAGTCAGTGTGCAATTGGACACAATAGATCCAATTGGATTTGAATCTGCAAATAGCTTATTTCATAGTCTGTGGCAGTATCCATTAGGTCAATCATGTACTTCAAATTTTGAAGATTCAAAATTCAGCATCAGAATTTCGATGTAGATCTTGACCAAAAGCCAGTTTTTGCAATCATATGAATTGAGTTCACCAGGGATCTGTCCGTAGGCCTCTACTTTTCATCATAGTCTTGGAGACACTGTCAAGAGAATTTCGGTTGGGCTGTCCATGTGAATTCCTATGCTGATCGCTGTGTGTGGCTCTGGTCTACAATCCCTAAGGGACTCTGGTCAATATCTTGTTCTGTGTGCCGGAAGTAATACGATACAATGTAACCTATGCCTATTTGGGTCCACAAAAGGTGCAGTGACCTGAAGGGTAAGTTTGCCCCGAACCCCAACTTCAAGTGTAGGAGATGCATCAGACAGGCAGATTCTATTAACGGTCGTCTCCCCAAAAAGATGGTACTATATGACAATACCCTATAAGGGTGGAGGTAACTTGGGCAAAATTTCAGAAGTTGTTGCCTCTGATAACATTGCGAGCTGCCCCTCATTACATCTGGGATAAGTTGAATAACAGCTTTGTCAGGAGTGAAATCTAGGCCCTCACCCAGACTTCTCATGCCTGATTGCTGCACAATGACAAATCCATTATCAGATGAATCTGCAATGTGAAATCTCACCAAACCCAACACATCAGGTCAGGGAATTTGCTGGAAGCCCTACACTTGCTCAGTATAGAGGTTATCCTAAGAATGAATCGATTATACTGGTATGGTCATGTGGAACATTCATCCTCCTGGATAAACCGTTACAGAAGCATGGATATCCTAAATCACAGGAAAGTTGGCCAACCAAGGAAAACTTGGAAGCAAGTGGGAAGACAAGACCGTACAGAGTAGAATTTGGAGACAGCTGACGTGCTGAACCGTGAGAGCTGGAGATTGAGCGTGCATACTATCAGAAAACGTCTGATTCCTGAACAAGGGAAAAGTGACGTTAAATAAATAGAAAGAAAGAATATCAACGTTGGAAATTTCTGTAAAATATTGGTTTGAAATGAAAATCTACAAACGGTATTGTTTTACAATAGATGCCATGTTATTTAAATAATTGTTTCATTATTCGTAATAATGAAACACTTAAATGATAATAGAGCCATTCTACCAAATCATGGGTAATTATATTACCCATGATTTGGTAGAATGGCTCTATCATTTTTGCAATGGCTGAAAAATTCCAGCACATACATCAACCCCTGTGTAAAGTTTGGCAAATCTACAAATGCTTTTGATGTATAAATTGGGTAACAACAGTTTTAGAAAGCACAGTTCTGGCCGATCGAATTGAATCCTTTAAAATTGTAAACAGAAATAAAAACTATGGACAATTTCTTTGTAATTTTCCCAATAGAACCAATAAAGTTACCGTTCAATCAAATAAAAATTGGAGTTCATTCATTAAGTTGCCAGAGCGTATTAAGAATATATGTATAATAGTTGTCAAACTAATATCGACTGATTTCATGATTATGCTATAAAGAATGGATTACATGGACAGTGTTGGGAGCTTTCAAATGAAATATTTAAAATAATCTGGAAGTTTTACTGATGTGTTCAAGGAAGGAAAAGTAGGAAAGAAAAAAAAAACAAGGATGGATAAAATAATCCAAAGGAAAACAATGTAAATTCTGAGAAGATTTTTGAATGTATATTGATATAAGACAGTCATCTTTATGTAGACAAAACTAATTTCTTCTATCATTGAGGATGTTTAAAGACTTCAATGTTCATTATTTACATAACGTATATTTCTTCTTTTTCTCATTGTTTCATAGCATGCTAGCAACTGCGTCTCTGCATGTTACTTTCAAATGTGTTTCTTTCTTCTCCATTAAGATGCATGCTAATAACAGTCTCTTGACTTTGTTTATTTCTTTTTTGTTTGTTTTTGCATAGTATTTTTAGGGAGATACCCAATGGAGGCATACAAAAATAAATCATACATCGTTCTTGAAAAAAATCCTGTTTCAACTAAGACTCCTGTCATCATCAGGAAATATTTATTAAGAAAAAGATAAAACAAAGGGGCAACATTCATTACAATACACAAATAATGTAAAAACAATACGCAACGCATTCTTCATATGTCTTCCTCACTCCTTGTAATGACATGCTATCATATAATATTAAGATGGTCGCTTGTTTTGTAGTTATAAACATGAGGAAAATGCCGACTTGCATTTTTGGACGTGCTTTATTTCATTAAAATGCTTTTTATTTTCTTAAAGCTAGTTATTTTTATAGCAAAAATAATCAATTTCTGACTCATTTCTTTTATTCTATTTCTGTAAAGTTTAAAATCATCTTAAATGTTGAAATGTAGTTTTATTATGAATAAATTAATTATATTTCCTAAACTGAAAGTTTAATTCCATTATTCATATTAACAGATATGAAAACAATTAAATTTATAAAGATTCACATAGAGAGTTTGTATATCTTCTATAAATAAATAAATAAATAAATGAAAGGAAAAAAAAATGATTTCAAAGAGAACCTCAGTGGAAATGGACTATGAGCCAGGCACCAGATCGACTGTGCAACACCATTCCAGAGTATGAAGTTTCCACAAAGAATAGGGCCGAAATAGCTTATACCTTCCAACCTCTGTATATCTCACTTATCGCTCTAGTCTTAACCCGGGCCTTCCCAGTTAAGGTGTCGGTCAACCAGTGGTAAACACACAATGAGTCAGTGTGAAGATGCACAACCTTGGCCTGCCATTGCAATGCAAGATTAAGCCTTTTTAACGTGGCATCGAGCTCTGCCAAATTTATATGCTGGGCATCATTTTTCGGACGAAGCCAGCACGCATCTTCCACGACAGCTCCTAATTGTTCCAACACGACACCTGTAGCCAGTGAACTTGCGTCAACCCATGCATTCACTTCGTTTCCAGATACTTGCCACTCACCCTGGGCAGGATCGTTCCTATGTACTCTGGACAACGTTTCAGCCATCATTTGCCGGAGAGCATTATCATCCACCATGTCATCCCATCCTGTGGTTACTGCAGTTACTCGTCGTTTTAACACTCCTGTTGCCGATCGGAGCCATCCACAAACAGGTAGATGTCCTACTAATTTACCGCAAATAGAAAACACAATACGTCTTGTCAATACACTATATCAAGTGGGAGACAGTGTTTGGGTGAAACCCCCAAATGCTAGGTGCACTGAAAAATTTTGCAGAGGAAAAATAGATAAAATCATAAGTCCTCAGACCATGTTGATTGATGGTGTACCACGGCATGTAAAAGATATCCGCCCCTGTTATACCTCTCCTGATTCTGAGGATAACGAGGAAGATCACATACAGTTCAGGGATGATCCTGACTGCCTACTACCCCTACCGGTGAGCGTAGAAACACTACCTACAGAACCAGATGAGGGAATGATGGAACATACTGAGGAAGATGAGACCGAGGAAGTGATGCCTCCGGTTCTTCGAAGGAGTACCCGACAAAGACGGATACTGCCCCCATGCCCTGATTGTGAAACACCGCATAGGGAACCACGAGAGGAGATAATGGCATAGATTGGTGGCAATAACGGTGGTAATGAGGAAGATGGCAATGAGGAAGTGCTGCCCCCGATTCTTCGAAGGAGTACCCGACAAAGACGGATACTGCCCCCATGCCCTGATTGTGAAACACCGCATAGGGAACCACGAGAGGAGATAATGGAACAGATTGGTGGCAATAACGGTGGTAATGAGGAAGATGGCAATGAGGAAGTGCTGCCCCCGATTCTTCGAAGAAGTACTCGACAACGACGGCCACCCCCCCTGCCCTGTGTGTGATCATGAGATCAGGGGGGAGTGTAGGGAAACGCGGGACTTACCTAACTAGCATGTGTGCATAGTTCAATGGGTCGGTCGTGGAAGTAAATGAATGAAGAAGAAAGAAACAAAAATGGCTGCCTTGTCTCTTTATATGCCTGCAATGTGACCACCTGATATGTAAATGAGATGCTCCTGGTTGGAGATAAAAGAGGGTTGATTTGTTGTTTTGGACGTTCACTTTGAAGTTGGATTTCAGAGAGATAAGTGAGATATACAGAGGTTGGAAGGTATATTGTGTATGCGTTTTAACGGAACACATTTACTGGTTAAAATGGAATAGGGGACGATTTTTACGGCAACACCGGATGAATGTTTTACATGCTACCAATAGCTGAATAAAAAAATAAATAAAAGAATGTTATTTTTAACAGAAAAATTTACTGGTTAAAATCTAAGATGGGAAGGTATTCATATAAATTATGATTTGTATAAAAAAAATGACTGCATTATGGTCGGCCAGGTATTCAGTTTATTACAAAGTTTCTTTGAATTAAATATCCCGACTCAGACATAGTAATGCTATTTTGTTTTTGAAGAAAATTTTTTTATTTTTTCTATGAATTTTTTTTAAAGATAGACTAAAAAAAAAAGTAATATTAATTCCATTTTTTATATATATAAGTTTCCATGTACCATAAAACATTCAATTGTTTAGGTATAATAACATCTACAGACAGCAAGGATGATTTCATTTATTCTATCTACATAACAAAGGTTGTTTACAGAAAATATAAATTGTTTCGAAAATGTTTTAAATGGAAAGTTGACTGAGCATAACTGAAGATTTTAAAGCAGTCATCTGTAGTGATTAACACGAACAAGATTTTCAAGCAAAAAAATAAACTCATTTTTATTAGCTACTAGTTTTCTCTACGAAGATATTTTTACTTTCATGTTTGTATGAAATTATTTTTCGAAGTAAGGCATTTGTTTTTTTTTTTTTACAAAATTTTTTTTTGGTTATTTTTATTTAATTGGATTTTGTAACAAATATAGAAGATATAAAACTACAATTTCTTTTTAACTTAATCTATGTGCTCCCCCCCCCCATAATGCAATGACTTGTATAAGTAAATAAATACTAGCTGAAAATAAAATGATGGAAGAAAGCAAATTAGTATGAAATTCTGTATTCATTGAATTAATACGTTTTGTGTTTAAAAGTTAGCATGTCATTTTTTTATGTATATCAGTGAATAATCAAGGAAGATTACTTTGAATTTATGTTCTTTTGTGTATCTCCCTTAAAGATACAGGGTGTTTCAAAAGTCTTGGGAACATTACAAATGCGTATATCTCATGAACTATTCCAGGTAGAAAAATGAAACTGGTGCCATTTTAAAGCTTGCTTAATCAAGTTTTTGGTCATACTAATGATTTTCGTGTTATCTTTCCAGGTGCAGTAATGGCGTTCTCTAAACAAGACAAGGCATTTTGCGTCCTCCAATTTGCAAAGACTGAATCGTGGACATGTGTTCAGCGTGCATTTCGCAGGAAATTTAAAAAAGAAGCCCCTGAAAGGAAATCCATTGTCAGATGGCATGCTAAATTTGTGAAAGATGGGTGTTTGTGCCCAAGTAAGCGAACAGGTCGCCCTTAATCTTCAGAAGATGCAGTTGAGCAAGTTCGGACAGCCTTTCAGCGGAGCCCCCGTAAATCAGTGAGAAGAGCCAGCAGGGAACTTCAGCTTGCTCCAGCAACTGTCTGGCGCGTCTTAAGGAAACGACTGCAAATGGTACCTTACAAGCTCAAGTTGGTCCAAAAGTTGAAGGACACTGATAAGCCACTTCGCTGTGACTTTTGCATTGCAATGCAAGAGAAGTTGGAAGATAACGGCTTTGATGACCGGCTTGTTTTTAGCGATGAGGCGACCTTCCATCTGAATGGCAAAGTTAACAAGCATAACACTTGCATATGGGGTACTGAGAATCCTCATGAACTTCTTGAGCACGAGCGAGATTCACCAAAAGTGAACGTGTTTTGTGCAATTTCCAAGAAAGGTGTCTATGGACCGTTCTTCTTTGAAGAGGCAACTATCACTGGTGAATCCTATCTCAACATGCTGGAAGACTGGTTAATGGCTCAGTTGGAACAAGCAGAATCTGATGACTTCATTTTTCAACAAGATGGTGCACCACCACACTGGAGTCTTAGAGTAAGGCAGTTTCTTAACACAAGGCTGCCTGGTAGATGGATTGGGAGATCTGGGCGAGGTGATGACGTTCTCATGCCCTGGCCTCCTAGGTCTCCAGATCTTACCCCGTGTGACTTTTTCCTTTGGGGCTTTGTCAAGCAACAAGTCTATGTGCCGCCCCTTCCAAGAGATATTGACGAACTAAAGGCTCGAGTAACGGCAGTTGTGGGAACCATTGACGTCAAGATGCTGGAACGCGTTTGGCAGGAAATGGACTATCGACTAGATGTCTGCCGTGTGACAAATGGTGCTCATATTGAGCAACTTTGAAGATTCCCCACAAAACTTGAAACTTTAACCTTTCCAACAGTACCAATTTCATTTTTCAACTCCTAATAGTTTTTGAGTTATTAAAAATCGTTATGTTCCCAAGACTTTTGAAACACCCTGTATATCAATTTTTGCAAGTAGAAAGGCATAGTTGTCTTTGCTTAGTTGGTTATTAATTACTGAAAATTATATTGTATACTAGCTGGACCCGTTGCCCAGCGTTGCCCGGAATAAATATAAATGAATGAATTAAAATTTGTCAACATCCAACAGAATGCAAATAGGTCACATCGGACAATTTTAATGTTTAGAATAAATGTCGGTTTGAAATTGTAGAAAATCTATTTACCTACAGAAAAGGATTACTTCTGAGTTGAATAAA
Organism: Sepiola atlantica; assembly: GCA_963556195.1. Lineage (NCBI taxonomy): Eukaryota > Metazoa > Mollusca > Cephalopoda > Sepiida > Sepiolidae > Sepiola > Sepiola atlantica. Next base: position 20,955,389 of record OY744522.1, on the reverse strand, counting down.
AATAGAAATTGCCACTGTGTAGAAGGATATCTCCTTTACTAACCAATTATGGAAAAGGTTACTTGTTTTGGGCCGGGATATTTTTATGTAAATTATAGGCAAGTATGATAAATATGTATTGTGTAATAATAAAAAGAAAAAAAAATGAAATCAATTTTGATCTGAATTGTGCAAAATAAGGTGTTGATGAATTACTATTTTAGTCACGTAAATCCCAATTTCGTATGGAGATAGAAATGCAAAACAAATATGATGTGTCGGTCAGTAAATACTGTTTGAAGCAAATATGAGTGTAAAAAGACGAAACTATGATTATTTAGTAATGGCACATGTATAATATCTATGATTAAAAATGCAGAGAGAACGAAAATAGGTCACGTTATCAGTAGCCGTTTTAGTGACGAAGAAAGTATATATAAAAAAAAGTTATTTTAAATGTTACGCCAGTCTGTGTTTGAAATTGATTATGAAGCCTTTTAACTGTCGTGAGTTAAATAAAGGAATGTTATTCGTCATTATAAAAATATACTTAAACCAACAAATGCTAATTTAAATCGTATGTGAGCAAAACGTAATGTAAGTATCTTTGTAATGTTTATTGGCTGCAAAAATGTAAACATTTTTTTTAGAAATTGAATGAATATATATAGAGAGAGATAAAGAGAGGGGAGGAAGGGTGAGAGAGAGAATGGACGGTTGTAATAGGGAAATGTAAAGAAGAAACGAAAACGTCTTACATAAAATACCCACCCACCCACCCACACACACATAAAAAAGAATACCTAATGTGAAAATGAAAACAGAAATGTTGGATTAATGTTAGGTTTGTATAGAAGGTCGAAAGTGAAACAATAAACTTGTGTTGTCTGTTAGTTAAAATAGTGTAAGGTTCGTAGAGAAACTTATATTATGTGCTTCCATGGATTTGGTATCAACAATTGAATGTTGTCGAAATGAACACTGCAATTTGTTTTACGCTTAAGTATATGGAAAATAATTTTTAAGCCATAAGGATGTTATGTATGAAACTGCCTAAGTGACGAAGAGTGATAAGGGCAATGTCTAAAGTCGATTCGCTGAATAGATTGTAGCCATCATTTTGAATCACGGAACACTATAAGTAATTATGTTCATTAAATGTATTCTGTATAACCGGAATGAGAATAAGTCTATACGTAATAGTTAGAAATAACGTAATCCGATATTCTAAAAAATCAGCGGAACGTGAGGGAGCATCTATTAAATTTGTGCGGAATGTATTGTATTATGTATTAAATTAATAGCAGATGAATAGAAAATAATAAGTGTTACGCTTTTATAAAGTATCCGTTGTTTATTAGTTCCCGATGTAGATGGGGAGGGTGATAGTAGTAACCTATTAGAGGGAAATGTTTTTGCTACCACCTCTATGGAGTATGTTTTGGGAAGAGTCTGCGATGGTAGGCCAAAAAGTAATATTTAGTGTTTTTAAGAAACAGATTGCAACTGGTTTAAAAATCCCTTTAATTTTCGCTCCTATTTGTGGATTACTCAATATTAAAACACATAAATCTGTAATATTTTGTTATGTAAGCTTTAATTATAGCTGTAAGTATCCTTTATGTCAATAAAGTAATGGCAAAAATAGGAAATGATTAATGTGTTTAATTTTTTTTGTTTTTGAAAATGTTCTGTTTTTATATAATTTTAAAAAATATAAAGCTGGAAAAATATGTTTCTGTGTTATCGAAGCAAAACTGATAACAGGAAAGTCTTTTTTTGACGGCATGTGACATCACATGCTATGACATTGATTTTGGAAAGCTTCCAGAAAAAGTCCAAGCAGGATAAAGTATATGAGCAAAGAAATGAAATCGAATTGCAATTTTTTCTTCTTAACATGAACCAAAATTAAAAAAGCAATGGTTATTCAGAATGAAATATTGAGATTTAAGGGCCAAATCTTATAAAGGTCTAACTTAAAAAATTCGATCAATTTAATTTTATATATTAGAAAATATATTAGATATTAAAAATACATTCACAAAAGATTTTAACATTAACTTTGTTTTTTTTCTTATATGGATAGCAACATTTCCATATTGCTGCTGATAGAAAAAATGGCTTCCACATATGGATCAGTATTACTATTCTATAATAGCGAAATTTGCTGCTGATAGAAACAATGGCTTTCATATATAGAACAGTATTACTATTCTATAATAGCGAAATTTGCTGCTGATAGAAAAAATGGCTTCCACATATGGAACAGTATTACTATTCTATAATAGCGAAATTTGCTGCTGACAGAAAAAATGCCTTCCACATATGGAACAGTATTACTATTCTATAATAGCGAAATTTGCTGCTGATAGAAACAATGGCTTCCACATATGGAGCAGTATTACTATTCTATAATAGCGAAATTTGCTGCTGATAGAAACAATGGCTTTCATATATAGAACAGTATTACTATTCTATAATAGCGAAATTGGCTGCTGATAGAAAAAATGGCTTCCACATATGGATCAGTATTACTATTCTATAATAGCGAAATTTGCTGCTGATAGAAACAATGGCTTCCACATATGGAACTATATTACTATTCTATAATAGCGAAATTTGCTGCTGATAGAAAAAATAGCTTTCATATATAGAACAGTATTACTATTCTATAATAGCGAAATTTGCTGCTGATAGAAAAAATGGCTTCCACATATGGATCAGTATTACTATTCTATAATAGCGAAATTTGCTGCTGATAGAAACAATGGCTTCCACATATGGATCAGTATTACTATTCTATAATAGCGAAATTTGCTGCTGATAGAAACAATGGCTTTCATATATAGAACAGTATTACTATTCTATAATAGCGAAATTGGCTGCTGATAGAAAAAATGGCTTCCACATATGGATCAGTATTACTATTCTATAATAGCGAAATTTGCTGCTGATAGAAACAATGGCTTCCACATATGGAACTATATTACTATTCTATAATAGCGAAATTTGCTGCTGATAGAAAAAATGGCTTCCACATATGGAACAGTATTACTATTCTATAATAGCGAAATTTGCTGCTGATAGAAACAATGGCTTCCACATATGGATCAGTATTACTATTCTATAATAGCGAAATTTGCTGCTGATAGAAACAATGGCTTCCACATATGGATCAGTATTACTATTCTATAATAGCGAAATTTGCTGCTGATAGAAACAATGGCTTCCACATATGGAACTATATTACTATTCTATAATAGCGAAATTTGCTGCTGATAGAAAAAATGGCTTCCACATATGGAACTATATTACTATTCTATAATAGCGAAATTTGCTGCTGATAGAAAAAATGGCTTCCACATATGGAACTATATTACTAATCTATAATTGCAAAATTTGCTGCTGATAGAAAAAATGGCTTCCACATATGGAACTATATTACTATTCTATAATAGCAAAATTTGCTGCTGATAGAAAAAATGTATTCCACATATGGAACTATATTACTATTCTATAATAGCGAAATTTGCTGCTGATAGAAAAAATGGCTTCCACATGTGGACCTATATTAGTATTCTATAATAGCGAAATTTGCTGCTGATAGAAACAATGGCTTCCACATATGGATCAGTATTACTATTCTATAATAGCGAAATTTGCTGCTGATAGAAACAATGGCTTCCACATATGGATCAGTATTACTATTCTATAATAGCGAAATTTGCTGCTGATAGAAACAATGGCTTCCACATATGGAACTATATTACTATTCTATAATAGCGAAATTTGCTGCTGATAGAAAAAATGGCTTCCACATATGGATCAGTATTACTATTCTATAATAGCGAAATTTGCTGCTGATAGAAACAATGGCTTCTACATATGGATCAGTATTACTATTCTATAATAGCGAAATTTGCTGCTGATAGAAACAATGGCTTCCACATATAGAACAGTATTACTATTCTATAATAGCGAAATTTGCTGCTGATAGAAAAAATGGCTTCCACATATGGATCAGTATTACTATTCTATAATAGCGAAATTTGCTGCTGATAGAAACAATGGCTTCCACATATGGATCAGTATTACTATTCTATAATAGCGAAATTTGCTGCTGATAGAAACAATGGCTTTCATATATAGAACAGTATTACTATTCTATAATAGCGAAATTTGCTGCTGATAGAAAAAATGGCTTCCACATATGAAACAGTATTACTATTCTATAATAGCGAAATTTGCTGCTGATAGAAACAATGGCTTCCACATATGGAACTATATTACTATTCTATAATAGCGAAATTTGCTGCTGATAGAAAAAATGGCTTCCACATATGGAACAGTATTACTATTCTATAATAGCGAAATTTGCTGCTTATAGAAAAAATGGCTTCCACATATGGAACTATATTACTATTCTATAATAGCGAAATTTGCTGCTGATAGAAAAAATGGCTTCCACATGTGGACCTATATTAGTATTCTATAATAGCGAAATTTGCTGCTGATAGAAACAATGGCTTCCACATATGGAACTATATTACTATTCTATAATAGCAAAATTTGCTGCTGATAGAAAAAATGGATTCCACATATGGAACTATATTACTATTCTATAATAGCGAAATTTGCTGCTGATAGAAAAAATGGCTTCCACATATGGAACTATATTACTATTCTATAATAGCGAAATTTGCTGCTGATAGAAAAAATGGCTTCCACATATGGAACAGTATTACTATTCTATAATAGCGAAATTTGCTGCTGATAGAAAAAATGGCTTCCACATATGGAACTATATTACTATTCTATAATAGCGAAATTTGCTGCTGATAGAAAAAATTGCTTCCACATGTGGACCTATATTAGTATTCTATAATAGCGAAATTTGCTGCTGATAGAAAAAATGGCTTCCACATATGGAACTATATTACTATTCTATAATAGCGGAATTTGCTGCTGATAGAAAAAATGGCTTCCACATATGGAACAGTATTACTATTATATAATAGCGAAATTTGCTGCTGATAGAAAAAATGGCTCCTATCTGCAGAAAAGAAAGATGTCTCTACTATGAAAAATATTTTGAACATGAATAATTGTATTTGAAAAGAAATTAAAGCGAATTACAATTTTTTTCTTTTTAACAACATGGATCAATGTTAAAGCAAATGAAACGGCTATTCAGAATGAAAAATTGATATTTTAGGGTAAAAGCAATTTAGGTTTAACTTAGAAAATCCGACAAGATAACTTTAATGTTAGATTTCAAATTGTTGTATCCATCAATATTAATAAAAGTATATTTGCAAAAGAAAAAGAAAAAGAAAAAGAAAAGACAAAAAAATAATCAATTAATTTTATAGCTAACTATATAGATAGAAAGATAAGTCGAGTCTTCTCTCTTTCACTCTTTTCATTCATACACAACCGTTTCGGTTGATCGTGTATGTAAATATTTCACCGCATTTCCTGCCTGTTGCCACACCCTTAGGAAGTGTGGGTGAAGAGGAACGGAAGTACATTGTAACGTGATGAAACATTTGGAGATCAAAAGCTTCCTTCTTCCCAGAAATACCAATTCCATTTTTTATGAATGGAATAAGAAAAATGGTAAATGGCTACACAAATGCAGTCATATTTCGATCACAGATCTCGTCAGTCCATTAACTTAATCATTGATTGGAATAATTCTATACCTTTAAGCTCCATCTTTTAATATGTTCAGCAAACGAGTTCTTTCTTTTACGTGTGAACCTTTTTGTTTCTGTGTTTTGTATTAATGTTCGTCTGCTTACATGTTTATCAAATCGATAAAGAACTAATATTATAAGTGGAAAAACTATGAAAGAAAGACTTATTTTTTGTAAAGTTGTGTTGTATTTGTTTCTGTTATCAACAACCTTACTACATGAGTATCACAAAGCAGCCGAGTTTAGTGTGCAAAAACGGGGTAAATATCGTGAAATTCCATTCAATTTCAACTTGCGATTACTTTTTTATTTTTGGTTATTTTGATAAAATTTGAATGTAAATTTTTTTTTTTTTTTTTTTTTTTTCTCGAGGCTACTTCAAGTTAGGTTACTATTTTCAATGATAGCAATTTATCTTTTTTTGTGAAAAAAAAATGTTGGTGTTTAAAAAATTTCGTGTACACGATCATGTGTATCTTAAAGAAAAAGAGATAATATAGGGTTTTAAGTTCTTTCACACACAAATAAAAATCCAAATTGTCATCAAATTGTGTTTATATCTGTTTTTACATGGTCAAAATATGATTTTCTTTTTATTGATTTACTTTAAAAAGAAAAATCTAGCTTGGTCTCTAATGTGCTATGAATCATACTAAGAATATTCAATGTATTAGCTATTGAAACAAATCTTATATGAACAGTCAAAGTTGTTTTTCTGTGTCATTTTTGCATATTTTTTCGAGGGGTAATGGGATTTTGCCCAATATTTAGGCTGGTCGCTTCCATTATGATTAATATTTACCACAAGATGACGAATCTCTTGTAAAAGCGAACATAGACGATAAACCTGGATAGTGAGTGAGTGATGACATACAATTTGTAAGTATTTTTCACTTGTTTAAAGCCTGCATTTTTTAGTTATACACACTGAGAAAATTGGCCTTTGAACCAATAGCACAGAAGATGGCAAATTTTCTAATTCCCAACAAACTTTGAATAATTCAGTGGCTAATTGAGCTACCAAAATAACTTTGGTACCATTGTTTGTTTTGCAAAGATCTAACTGTCCATATTTAAAGTTTAATTAAATAAAATTTTAGTTTGGGATAGGAAGAGAAAGATCCAGAAAAAAATTTGATTCTTTACATTGTGCAGGGTGCTTCAAAAGCCACTATCTGTTTTTAAAAATAATTGAAATTACAAAAACCTGATGAAAAACATTTTCTGTTTTCTTGAAATTTAACAAACATACGGAAGGCGTTTCAAAAGTTCAATTTCGCAAGAGAACAAAAACAAAAAAAAATTTCCAATCTGAAATCAGGTTTTTATAATTTTTATTTTTCAAAAATATATAGTACTTTTGAAACAGCCTGTATTATAGTTTATAAAATGGAAACCTATTTTCCCAAACTTACCAGAAATCTGAAAACCCCAGACTTAACCTTAGTTTCAACTGATAACAGTTTAAACACCCCAAAAGTCACAGCTTATTTCCACAACAACCACCCTCATTCCTATAACTTCCTGTCCACCGTTACATCAAAAGTTCTTGTTCCCCTCCACACACACACTACATTTCTCTCCCTTCTCTTGTTTCCATGGCAAACTACACAAATATTCTGGCAAATGTTAAATAAGAGATATGTCTGTTAGTAAAAGTGTGTATCGGGCTGTATGAAGTGAGCATACTTAATCTATAATATGAGAGATGTCTGTCTGCAAACTACTTTTACGCTCAAGCATGCTGACAGGGAGGAGTGTGGTTTCAACAGTACTCCAGGCCTAAATGCTTTATTTTTTTTATATTGGTTTGACATCGAAGATACCGATTACCTATTTAGCAGGTGTGCTGATGCAACATCATACTAATACCTACTCACACTTGCCAACAGGCTCGTTGCAGATGTGAAACAAGTTGCAGTTTGACACATTTTCGTTGAATATTATATTGAATAGGCATTTTGTTGGAAGGTGTCATATTTGAAACAATAAGCATTTAAGGGTCAAAATTATATAGTCACTTTTAATAGTAACAATAATAATTTAAATAAATATTGTACATGTGTTGATTTAGTTCAGCTTAAACTCCTTTGAAAATTGCTTTAATGTTTAATTTGAAAACTTATTCCTTAGAAAATATAATTGAATACATGCTGAAAATACCATTAAAATAGATAATTGTGATTTTTGGTGATTAAAAACATGGACATATTAGTCTGTTTAAAAGAATAGCCACCCAGTGGGCGTCATATATCATAGATTTGGGGTATGACCTCTTCTTGCACTTATCAAAGGGTACCAGGCTGCCTCACTGTCCCGTGACAGACATTCCAGTTCCATAGGATTCTAAGTGTAATGAGTATCGAATTACCAAAACAAAATGTCAAATTCCTAAATAAACACATTTTCAGAGTGTGTTGTAAAAGTCAAGAGAAAGAATTTGGATATTTTTGTAACACTTCAGCACACAATCTGTAGAGCAGGATTACCCAATTAGGCTGCACAGAAAGAATAAATCAGTTTTCACTATTATTGACGATCATAGTCTACAGGATGTTATTATTATTTTTTTTTTTTAATGACCACTTTCAGGCACTCTTCGATTTTAATGTGCTGATAGTTAACATTTCTAACACAACAGCCGGCAGATTGAAAGTAATTGATGCTTTTACCCTAAAATATCAATTTTTCATTCTGAATAGCCGTTTCTTTTTCTTTAACATCGGTCCATGTTGTTAAAAAAAAAAATTGTTATTCGCTTTAATTTCTTTTCAAATATAGTTGATGTAGTTATAAAATAAACACGATAACATTATTTTGAAAATCAGTGATAATGGTTTCATATATTAACTAAATCAAATACTACCAAAAAAATAAAGTAAATAAACCTAACTCCCCTCAGAAGATTGCATAAAGCATATTTTAGTTTAACGCTGTTGTTCCCTGTTTGCAGGGGTTTGATGCTTGTGAGGCTTATCCGTGGTATGTCCATGGCATCTTCAGAGTTCAACTTGTACTGACTGAGGTCACTATTGATACACTGTTTGCACATTTATGTGGTTGGCCTGATGCCACTCTGCTAATGTCTTTTTTTTTTCGATAGGTCCCTCGTCAGTCATTCGCTTGACATGGCCATACCATCTCAGTCAGAATTGGGTGATGGTCACACCCAGCGATACAAAGCAGAGTTCAACAAGAACTCTTTTATAGCTTTTGGCAGTCACTCATTTATCACTTCTGTTGTTACCCCTTTACATTGGGTTGCAGTTGGCGAATTTGCAGCCGCGCCCACATGGCAAGCCTCTGTTGTTGCCCAGCTATTAGCTATGTACAACAGTACAGTGCAGACTTATTAATGCAAGTCACAACAACTTAGAGTTTGTTTTGCACTGGAACAAGCAGTCCAGGCTTGTTTACACCTGGCCACTGTTGCTGCGGACAAACTATGTAACAGATAAATAAAATAATTAACATCTATGACAACACTTAATTGTTGTAATTAATGATTGATATATATATATATGAGATGGTGCTACATAGAACCAGCCGGGGTAGGGGAAGCTCCAGGCAGAATAATTTCAGTTTTGGAGGCTTAATTAATCTTCACTTGAAATGAAAAAATAAAAAATTGTCTTTCTTCTCTTCCTCCTAAAAACAAAACACAACAAAGACGTTACTGCATGTATGCATTAATCTCCGTTCAACTTAAACTTAATAAAAAAATCCCTTTTTTGAAAATCATTATGGTATTAAACTTAAAGCATTTTTTTTCTTAGAAAATATATACTTTATCGAGGAAATGCTGAACATTTCATTGATATTGGATAATTCTTATTTTTGGTGATACAAAAAAATGAACTCATTGGGTTGCTGAAAAAGAGTGTTTTTGTATCATAGTCAGAGGAGGGATGGGTTACTGGTACTATAGATTTGGGCTCTGAAGAGTCCGTTAGGTTGAAACCTTTGCAATAAACCACATACAATATTGTTATAACAGCTTCACATATTATTGAGCACTTTTCGATTCAGTACATACCACAAACGACTTCATCCTTTTGAACATTTTAAGCGCTTGATGAGAATCGCCAAACTTGAAACTGCAGTTACATTTTCAATGGCCAGTTCTTAGATTCATTAGCATTGGATTGGTTTCCAGTGACCACTTTTAATTATCATATAAACTAAGATTAAGCCAACAGTGTTGACTTGCTATCATCACTTTCTCACATATATATATAATATTTATATATAAGTAAATTTCGCGTACAACAAAATCGTAGGATAAATTTCAGAGGAAACATTTTTTTTTAATCAATGAAACGGGCGGGTGGAAAAAAAAAAAAGAAAATTGCTAAAATTTTCCTTAAAGCCTTATCGTGTAACCCCCTAAGAGGAAACGTCAGAATGATAAATTAAAACTAAGAAAATCGAATGAGATATGAGGGGAAAATTGTTTCAGTTGGAGAAAACGATTGAGAGAAAAAAAAAAAATAGAAAAAAAAAAGAGTAAATTTCTCAACGTTATGGTGGCTTTGAATCATTAAAGATCTCCAACTGATGCTTCAAATATATATATATATATATATATATATATATGATGGAAAAAGTGAAAAACTCAAAACGGCATCAACGTTTTGCTCTCATATAACGAAAGCTTCAAGAGTGTGCCAAGAAAGTAAAACGTCAAAAAATTAGCACAAACGAGAAGAATTGTGTTGGCAAAGTCAAATGAAAAATATTTATAGGGTGTTAGGGTTAGATTTTATAGATTAAATAAATAACTCCATCCTTTATTTCGATTCTGATGAGCTCTGTTTCATAAATATCTCTTGAAAACAATTTTTCTCGTTTTTGCTACTTTTTTTAACTTTTTAATTTCTTGTCTCACTCTTTGAGTTTTTCAGTTTTCCTTTTATCTCGTCAGATTTATTTTATTCTATTTGATCATATATATATATATATATATATAATCACTATACAATTATATAGGAATTCAATACCATTGATTTCAAAGCAAATCTGACAAAAAGTCAGTCCGTCTATTGTCATGTTTACTTTCATTTCTTCACAATAGAATACAAACACAAGTATATATATATATATATATATATATATATATATGGTGTTTCAGACAAATTTGATGCGTTTTAGAAAAGAAAGAAAAAAAGTCATATCTTGGCCAATAAGTATTGTGTTCTCAAAATTCATGGTGCATTTTCTTAGAGGATCTTTTACTGAATACAGCTCACTAAAAAAGATGCCCTGAGCCTCCACTACATGCCTTTCAAGTTCAGTTTGATTCCAGTAATCAAATCGTCCTTGATATTGTAGGTGATACAGTTGGTGTCTTCCTTAATTACACCCAACACATGATAGTACATGGAGTTGCAATCAGGCGATTTGGGAGGCCAGATGTTGGGCCTGATGAAATTGTAGAAGTTCTCAGACTGTCACTTCTGGGTTTTCTCAGAGTGTGACACAGAGCAGAGTCCTGCTGACATATGTATGGCCTTCCCGCAGTCACCTGCTCCACCCAGCACTTGACAGCAACTGAATATAGCGATTTGAATTGAGTGTGAGTCTATTTTCGAATATGTGGGACAGCACGATGTGGCGTTCACTTGAAACACGCCCAAATATCATGACAGAACTTGAAGGAACCTGATTTCATGACAAGCAAGAGTTTGTTCAGACTGAAGGCGAGCCGACTATTGTTCTGCATGCCGTGCAACAGGTCTTGAGAAGAAACAGAGTATCTCTGGCTCTACTAGACATTTGAACTTGTTGAGCTTTTTTTTGCTTTCATGAGGTGGTTCTCTTGGGCTTTCGTGGTGTCAACCTCCATATTTGTGAAAATGGCACAAAAATAAAATTTCAGACTTTCTCAAGATCAGCATATCAGAAAGAAATTGAAAGATTCAAGATTCGACTACGAGGTGACATCAAAGAGAAAAACGCATGGTCGATGATTTCATGCCGCTGGAATGCTGAAGTTTGTCACTGAAGTTTAGGAAATCATCAACAATGAACCCAGCAAGTTGATGTGTGCCATTGCAAAAGAGAAAGGTGTAGATGTAAAACTCATTAGGCTGGTGGTGAAGGTCATCTATTACGTTTTATACAAGACGAGGAAAGGACAAAGGGGAGGCAAGAGAAGCTGATCAACAAGTCGGAGCATCCACTGAAACCAGACATTTTGTGGGGTGTTCTCGGACAAGAAAAACTTAAACCCAGACCAGAAGATCAACTCCCAGAACCACAGGTGGCTACATGCCTCATCTAAAGACAAGCCCAGAGTTGTGCAGAGAAAGTTTCCAGTCTTCGACGTCATCAGCAGTGAAGGTGACGTCATGCTACCTTCACTGATACGTGCACTAATAGATCCGTGTTCTGGGTGCGGTAGTGAAAGCGGCACCAACAGATCTGGCTGCAACATGACAAACAAGCTAAAGGCCTGGATCACCAGAGCCTGGATCACCAGAGCCTGGGTCACCAGAGCCTGGATCACCAGAGCCTGGGTCACCAGAGCCTGGATCACCAGAGCCTGGGTCACCAGAGCCTGGATCACCAGAGCCTGGGTCACCAGAGCCTGGATCACCAGAGCCTGGGTCACCAGAGCCTGGGTCACCAGAGCCTGGATCACCAGAGCCTGGATCACCAGAGCCTGGATCACCAGAGCCTGGGTCACCAGAGCCTGGGTCACCAGAGCCTGGGTCACCAGAGCCTGGATCACCAGAGCCTGGGTCACCAGAGCCTGGGTCACCAGAGCCTGGGTCACCAGAGCCTGGGTCACCAGAGCCTGGGTCACCAGAGCCTGGATCACCAGAGCCTGGATCACCAGAGCCTGCGCTGCCATCAAAGCCAAAAGCAGGTTCATCGAGTGAAAGAAATCTAATAAAAACTGAAACTACTGTAATATTGGGCGCAAATATCACCCACACCCTGGAATATATATTTTCATATCCTCTTAGTTTAAATATTGATTTAGTTACCCCCTTTTCAATACTTATATATTTGACCACCGTCGTCTATAAGCTAGCTGTCTCTCTCCTCATTTCAGAAGTAATTTTAACATACATCTATTATTATACTAAAGATGAGTTAATAAACGTTTGTTTCCTAAAGGCTTTTTTCCTAGATGTTTTGATCACACAAAATGCATGCTAAAATATTTCTTGAGTTTCAGATTGAGTTATGTTTAAAAAACAAAAAACTATTTTAATTTTTCTAATTAGCCATGATTTTCAATTTACTCACCAAGTCACCCATTTCTTACTAAGTTTCTGTTTATTACTCTCCCCCTCTCCCCTTGTATGTTGCTTTATCCCCTGCTCTTATGTTATACAGTCTCCATAATTCTCACCTGTCACTCTTTCTTTTTATCAATGTAATAAAGTTATAAAACAGAAGATGAGAATAGTCCATTATAAACAATAATGAACACTATATAATCCATAGTTAGAGAAGAGAGAGAGAGAGAGAAAGAGAGAGAGAGAGAGAGAAAGAGAGAGAGAGAGAGAGAAAGAGAGAGAGAGAAAGAGAGAGAGAGAGAAAGAGAGAGAGAGAGAAAGAGAGAGAGAGAGAAAGAGAGAGAGAGAGAAAGAGAGAGAGAGAGAGAGAGAAAGAGAGAGAGAGAGAGAGAAAGCAGAAAGAAACTAATTTGGATTCTGTCTTTTTTTGTTGTTGTTCTATTTTAATTTAACTGGCTCTGTAAATTCATTTTTTTCTTGATTCCAACAATTTAATCCAAGCTCAATTGGTGACCCATGGGTTCACCAATTGAGCTAGTGTTAAATTGTTGAAATCAAGGGGGAAAAATGAATTAACACACACACACACACACATATATATATATATAAATGAATAAAGGCGAAAGTTTTTTTCCACCTATCGTAACTATATTAACATCAAAATGGTTTATGCTTATTTAATTCTATTATACAGCATAACATTTTGAAATACCGTATATATAGTAATCTGCAAACACACAGTTTTAAGTATTCTAATTTGCATATTTATTTTTTAAACAGTTTCTAAATGTATATTACAGAATGTAAATTTAACATTCTGTAATATACATTTGTAATTTGCATTTTCATATTTTTATGTATATATATATATGCAATATTTTCGTTGATAGTATAACATCAGATGTTACTGGTATGTTGAGAACAGATACTACACTTTGAATTAACTTTTTGCACAAATATAAAAAAAATAACATTTACAACAAATTAGGCACAGAAACTATAAAAAATAATGTTTTTATGACTAGGCATTTTTAAATGAATAAAAAAAACCCTGATTTAGTATTATTGTATCATCTTTTAATAGGTGTGAGTAGTGTAGTATCTGTAGTGTAGTATCTGTTATGTTATCATGAGACCATCTTGCCGGGGACTACCCTCTTCTGTTTTGGAGGGGAAGGGGTAGTGTACTATCTATTCTGTTGTAATGATATCCTTCTAGGCACTAACTTCTGTTTTTTTTTTTTGAGGGGGGGGGTACTGTTCGTTCGTCATGATATCATTCTCTTAATCATTACCTCCTCCTTTAGAGTCCATGTATTATATGCCTGTTCACCATGATATCTTCTCAGCCTAGCAAAAATATGTAACCGAAGGGAGCATGTTTTTGCTAGTATGTATAAATATATATATAGCTCTGAAGTGAGTATGTATTCATTGTAATGGAAATATCTAAAATAACAGCTTCCATAGTTATTCAAGTTTATAAATTAGCTGTCTGTATTCATCTGTCAGATTGACTATTGATAGAGATCAGATCTTCCAAATCACAGATAGAAATGTAGCACAATCCAAGCTACTAAATATCAATGAAATAAATACTGACTTCTGCAAGAGATCGAAATAAATGATGTGGCAAGTGTGTACATCGTTATATCAGTGCTACTTTTTCCCATTAATAATTTGACTTGCATGCACCTTCGTTTTAAGAGCAAAATATGTGATTTTCCATAATATGTGATTTTACATAAGCGTTGATGCAAATATACAAAGTTAATACCACCATTGGATTTCACATAAAATTTTACTACAGAAAAGTTGTTTTATCTTCGTATAGGGCTCTGTTTTCAAATGCATCTCCGGACAGAGACACAAGAACATTCACGTCTCTACTAATATGAGAGATTAGTGTCTATTAACTCCTTTCAAGATATTAGACCCATGAATGTGAAATTTGATGGGAATGATCCCTTACTGATGCAAATTGTCCTTATTTTGTTATAAAAGAGATGTGAAAGAGAGGGGGGGGGTGGAGAGGAAGAGAGGAGATATTGAAGCCACCACCTTTTTCTTTTTTACCATCCATTTTAATAAGTAAAAGACAAAGAATTGTAAAGATTCTGATCATTTATAAAGACCCTTTTAATAGGGGTTTGCTTAACTCCACAAAATTAAAACTTTTCTCAGACAATACCTTCAAGTGTGTGAGTTCGATTTTCACAGCCCCCCCCCCCCCACACCACACAGTATATTTTTGATTACTTATAAATGGTTTAGGCTCAGACCGTTTGCACTTATTATAAGGGTCCAAGGGTGTCTCAGTATTATGGACCCGTTTCAAGACGAGTATTCCACCTAGTCATACTGTATTCTACAATTCTATTCTCTATTATTTTGTCACCTAAACACATCATAAAATGTGTTTAGGTGACAGTAACAGATGTGACGAGATGAGGTATACAATGTCATAGGAACAGAACAATACTAATTCTATAGAAAAACATGCAGCCAATATCTTTTTATGCTACAGATTTTTGGGTTGGTATTCTCTCTTATTTAGCTAGAGGTCACTTATATTTATCTTGGCAGGGTTAGATTAGCAGAACCTATTTTCCTCGATAACAGCGGAATCGATAATTTATAATAGAATCTGTTTTATTTTTATGTAACATATACAATCTAACATATAAAGAGAAGTCAGTCGGATTTTCAAAGTCAAACTCGAATAAAAATCTGTCTGAAATACTGCTATTTGATTCTGACTAGCCTATTTTTTCAGTAGTTTTCCCCACTATGTTATTGGCACAAATATAACTCATTTCTATTTTTTTTTGTGATAATACTTTGACCAGGTAGGAGTGATGTTGAAGTGGGTACATTTTTCATTACTGACAGACAGAAGCGTTAGTGTAAGCCCTTCATTAAAAAATGTACCTTTTGCAAGTTTGTCTTTATACTTTGGCTATCTGAAAACCAATGATCAAACGTGCACAAAATAAATGTTCAATTATTTCTTTCTTGCCCTAATA